>PVKH010019104.1:0-14947 GCA_004027955.1 Chaetophractus vellerosus
CATTGGGGAATGGTAATTATATTTCATAGTTTGGTAGAGCCAGCATTAGCATCACGGCTGTGTTGAGGATTAATAACAGTAGCCATAATGATGACAGAAAATGATAATAGTTCTAATTACTGATATTCATCTTAGGATGGTGAGCAGCTGTTAAAACAGCTCTTTAGAAGGTAAAGTTCAGTCACATATCTTTTCCTCCAAATAGGAAGCTTTAATGCTAATTAGGAAGGAAGATTACACATTCAAATGTCAGTCAGAGTGCACTGTGATTATTCTGCATTAACTTTTTTCTCCCCCACCCTGAATCTTCTTGCTCTTGAGCTTTCTAAAAAGCCGACACTGATAGTAATGGCAGGAGTTCCAGGAAGCCTCCTAGTTTCCGCTTGAAACAACCCTTCCAATTCAGTGAGGGAAGTTTCTCATCTCATTGCATTTTGAGAACGTGACTTGTTCCCTGTAAGTTGTCACAAATTCACGTGGCCACAAAGCCATTCTGCCTACTAGGAATTGACTTAGGGTTCAGAAAGCTGTCCAGAGAGTTGGGGTCTATTATTGCCCTACCAAAATCAGCTGCAAGACCTTCAGCAAATCGCTTGACTTCTTGGCAGGCAAGACTGTCATTCCATCCATAAAATGAAAAAGTTAGAATTGGTCAGTATTTCCTAAATTCTCCAGATCATATGAATCACCTAGGATGTTGGGGGGTGGGGGGAGGGATGGGAAGGGATGGGTTTGTCACTGTGGTCTTTGGCCCAAACTCAAATCAGAACGTCCAAGTCAAAGGGTATGAAATTGGAGTCAGGGTTAAATGTGTGAAATCTTTCCCTGGCCTCTGAGAGCAAGAAGCAGGGAGAACATTCAAAGCCATTTGGGAATTGACTCCAATTCCCCCCAGCTAAGGAAGAGAACTTGCTGATGCTGTGTTTGGCTCATAAATCAGGAAGCCTGATAACTGTCAACCTTCCCTTAAATCAGGGGTGGTTGAACTTTTTCTGTAAAGGGCCAGATAAGGAAATATTTCAAGCTTTCAGACCACGTGTTCTCTGTTATAATTATTCAACTCTGCCATTTCAACACAAAAGCAGCCATAGACAATAAGTAAAGAAATAAAGGTGGCTGTGCTCCAATAAAAGTTACATTTGAATTTCATACAATTTTAATATGGCATGCAATATCATTCTTCTTTTAATTTTTTTCCAACCATTTAAAGTGAGAAAAAAATACAGTCTTACTCTCAGGCCATACAAAAATATGTAGTGGGTGATTTCTGACCCCTGCATTAAATGGAAATGCCAAAAGTTTTAGGGTAATATCTTATCAAATGATAATATAAGCCCCATAATTTAAAAAAGCAGCGATAGAGCCAAGTGTCACTTTCTTCTTGAATCCAATAGGATCCTATCTGGTAAGTGAGAAGATAGGAGCAGGGGGGCATGGGAAAGGCGCCTCAGTGATAGGGTGGGTCTGCTGCTGCTGTGTGCAGCCTCCCCATTTCCATAAGGCTCTGTTTCCTTAATGAATACATTGGGAATCCGTGGTATGTGGATGCATGCTTTCAGACACGGGCACCTGCGAGCAAGCGTGTGGCCTCTGCTGCCCATCTGTAACTAGCACTGCTCCAGTTGCTAGTTAATAGAGGCCTAGGGTCCTCCTGCGGGTGTGGGGGTGGGGATGGGGGGGTGGGTGGGCATGGGTGTGTTTCAGCAGCTCTGAGGAGAGGGCATCCAGAAATCTGTACTTTGAGCAAACTTCCCAGGTGACTCAGATGAGCTGACCTAATCCTAGAATCAAAGTCTAGCACAAATTGAAAGCTCATGGTGCAGCTGGAGTCTTACTTTCTTTAGGGCTACAAGGCTGCCCCTTTCTCTTTTATAAACATAAAACTATACTCATGAAGTGGTATCACCAGCTTGAGCTACATACCAATCTTTAACTGAAAGGTAAGGCAGGATCTTTGAACATGAGGTTCTGGAAGCAAACTAAGCTTCTAGAGCAACTCAGAAGTGATACTCAGTAAAAAACAAACAAACAAACAAACAAAACCCCACTATGCAAGGCAAGAAATGTTCGGGAAAAACAGGCTCGAGCAACTGCTCCACGGTGAACCGACAGAGCCACAAGCAGACACGGCAGAGGGAGCGATTTGCTGGCGATTTGCAAACTGTGACAATTCTGAACCTCCGGGAAATACAGTAGCACACAGAACAAGTAAACCCACGGTAATCAGGGATGGGGAGCCTCGGTCTGAGCAAAGGGGTTGGGCAGGCCACACGTCTATGACAGCTTTGCTCTAAACAGCGATGACAGCTGTGAAGCAAAGGGCAGCCTTTCTTGGAATAAGCTGTTCAGCAGCATTTCTTGGCACAAAAAGCAATCCTGATCAGAAGCACCATCTCTGAATACAAAAGACAAAGCTGGCTGTATCAATTCTGCTCTGGGTCACGCACCTAAAGAGGCTATTACCCCCAGCATCACCTTTCCTGTTCACAAACGTATACTCCCTCTCGCCTAAATTTCTGCCATTTCCCTTTCTGTTCTCTCCTCTCACAGGTTCTCTGGTCCGGCTTTCAGCTCAGGGTTTTCTTCATACCAGTGTCATCCTGTAATTCTGATTGCTTAAGAACCCTAACCATATTAAACTCCTTCCCTGAACCTATTATTCTCTGCAGAAATATTTTTTAATATGTTCAGAGAGATGTGTTGACTTTTGTAATGCCTATTATATAATGTTGTTATTTCATTATAATTAGGAAACAATCCTTTCAACAGAGTCAATAATAAGTAACAATAATAGCTAACAATAAGTTCTCACTATGTATCAGGTATTTATATCATATTTAAAATAAAAAACTGATCCTATGAAGTAGATATATTATTTTCTTATTTTCCAGCAGGGAATACTGAGAGTTAGGGAAATAACTTGTTCAAGGTCACATAGCTAGTCAACTGTGGAACCAGGAACAAAGTGTGCTGCCAAGATTCAAATTCAGGCCTTCCAACTATAGATATATATATAGATACAGACACCGCTCATTTTCATTAATCACAATAGTTATATTCTATTAGTAAAACTGAACCACTGCTTTTAGGGGAAATTCAGGGTTAATTTCCTGTGACCCATTGTCATCAACTGATTAATATATAAACATGTCTTATGTGTGTTACTATGTAAAGACACCTTACTTAATATCTATTGTTGATTCATTAACGTTGAATTAATGACCAACAGCACTAAAACCCATGCCTGAACAAAACTTATCTAACACACACATTTTCTAAGGCACACCGCAGCCTTCTTGCACTTAGGAGCACTAAAGAGCACCTCAACACTTAAGGGCCATTTTGCATAGTGAAATCACAAACAAAAAAAAAGTGCACAAAAATGCAAAACATGTGGCACTAAATTCACTGAGAAAAAGACACTTGTTTACAGTATGAGAGCTGAAACGGGAAAGCAGAGTATCACCTTGTTCAGCCTCCGGTGGGAACATGCACATCAGGCAATTCAAATTTTTTGCCACTCTGCACATGTCCATGAATGATTACAATAGTGCCATGGTATTGATTTGGAACTTAACAAATGAATTTTAACAAGAAGGTGAATTCACAAAGATGGAATCCGTTAATGAAAACCAACCATATAAATACATACATACATACACATACATACACACATACATATGTACATATATGCAGGATCACTATAGATGAGGAATTAAATGAAAAGAGAGAAGACATGCACACTGTAAAGCTGTGGATTTGGGGATTCTCATAGATCCAAAGTACTAAACTGCAATTGTAGAAATTGGGAAGAAAGCTGCTAGAGGCCTTACCCCACCTGTTAAGTGAGTAGTAGCTGACAATAGTTTAGCTCTCTCCCCAGGGAATATTATATTGTAAAGTCCCTTAAAAGAATTTTCTTCTTCTTTAGAATATCCTTCCAAAGATTTAGCTTTTGTTATATCTCTCTGGGATGGATAAGGGAGAAGAGAGAGCCAATAGAAGAAAATAAGTCATTCCTTTCCTACAATCTTCCAACCCTTGGCTCCCCAACTCCATTTTCCACCTTGATTTGGGGTGGCTTGGGGATCCTCTACCAGCCTCCTCCACAATATATCATAAATGTAGTACTGGCGGTTCCTTGTATTTCTGAATGCGTGGCCCCTGCCCTTGACACATTTCTATCCTATCTGTGGGAATAAAGCATACAATGTAAAATAGAACTGTTTTGTTTTATTCATTGGGTCACTCATGTAGCAAATATTTACCTGCTCAGACTACTCATTCAACAAATATTTATTGATTACATACTGTCAGGTAAAACACTCATGTAAATCCTTGCTCTACTGTAAACTGGGGAGATGAGTCAAGACATACACTATCCTTAAGGAACTTACAGTGAATTAGGAGACGAATAAGTACAAAAGAATGAAAAGAACAACAAAAAGAGAATAAAAGGATAAAATTAATCAGGGTAAGCGTCTTTAAAAAACAACAACAGTTCTATTTGGTGCTAAATACTATCTTTGAAAGAGGAAAGAGGAGTCCGGGATAGCCTTCCTGCTTTCAGGGCAGGCAATCATTAATGTTTTTTAGAAATGTAAACTGATTTGTACAATGTCTCACAAAACAAAGAGAAGCCAGTAGAATAATGTTGCACTGCAGGTTAGTTTACAAGATAGACCATAGTATCTTTATTAAAAAAATAAATTTCAGGTATAAGAAATAAAAGACAGCGAGGAGAAGCTCACTTATAGCGTCTGATAACAATTGCGGGCACACACAGGACACAAGGTGCACAGAAAGATCCTCTCACACAACTGCAAGCTCCTTAATGTTTTGGGTGGCCACAGTTCATTCCTCATTAACAATGACTAACATTTGATGAATGTTCATGCCTGTACTGGATCAGAGCCTTATCTGCTAAGAAACAAACTTGAAGTCAGTAGCCTAAAGAAGGGTGGGAAGTTGAGCTTGCCGTGGATTCAGAGGGGTGCTATGTAGACAAAAGGTTAGGAAGAGACCTGGAACCAAATGCCTCCACCATCTTCAACTCCAAGCTATTTTATAACTCTCTCCAGCATGTGCAAGCTTTGTATTTTGTGGCTAAAACTGAAAGCCCAACTGGTTTCCCTATCTTTAACTTCTTGCTGGTGTGCTGCAAGCACAAGTGGGCTTCTATTTATTTCTTGGATGCCTACTATGTATAAGCCTCTGAGCTAGGTTCTTTGGCAAGTATAGAGATGCCTTAGAGTTTAAAAAAAGAAGAAGAAAAAAGAGTTGAAAATCTTGGCTTGCACTTTCTTGTATTCAGGGCAATCTGTCTAATTCAGAGCAGGTGCTTATCACTCTGCCCTGTGAAAGGAATTCAGGGCTGGCTCATCACACACACAATCTGCTCTGATGCTATCACATGGCATTTTGTGAACAGGATTGCACATACATGCTGAAGGCAGGCCACTAATTTACAGTTTTGTGCAAATTCACTGTTTACAAACCCCATAAATGGCAGCAAATCACAAGTACCAAGCAGGTTTGCATATTCTTATGTGGCAACCATTTCAAGCACTTTCTATGAATGCTTTCTAGAAAGCTGATTTATTGCAGATTGGTTTCCTATTTGCAGAACACATACATTTTAATGAATTACAAGCAGCATGAAGCAAAGCATACATATTCTGGCACTAAAAAGACTAGAAATGCCTTGTTTGGGGGCTTGTGGATAGAAAAAAATGGATCCTTGTCATAACAGATTTAAAATGCTGAGAAAAAATTAATTATTCCCAGAAAAAAATACAAGTAAACATTTTCAGAACAAAGCACTTCTATTTATAAGAACAGGGAGTAGGGAAAAATAAAATTTATCTTTTCATTTATACTATGAGTTTTTAAGATGTGATACAGTATACTAATTAAAGGTGTCAATTTCAGTGTTAGATTCTGTGGTTTGAGGTATGTCCCCATTTACTTATTAGCTCTACAATGTAAACCTCACTTCTCATATCTGTAATGTGGGGAAAATAACTAATAAATATAATAATAACAAGAATAAAAACAAACTCAGATGAAACTACATGAGACAATTTTACAAAAAGACCTTTGTCTGGCACAAATTCAGCATCGATAAGTAGAAGATATCACTGTTAGCTGCTTACAGATATCCAGTGAAAAGAAGTACCAATATAGTTCTTGCCTATAAGGACTTACAACTGAAAGGGGTAAATCTGCATAAAACTAGATGTCAATTTAAAGGAATGGATAACAACAGATTAATTGATTTGGAAGATATGGGAAAGTGACCTCATTCTATGGAGAGAAATGGGTATGATTTAAGCTCAGAACCAGAAATACCCTTATTGACATATAATTATACAGAATCTCCGTGTTCAAAGCTTAAAAGTCAATATTGTTCAATCACCATAGCAATACTTAAGTACTCACAATAAACTAACTAAATCTCTTCTCCATGGCAGCTCATGGAATATGAATTATTTTTGTTAATATTTAACATCTTGAGCTGTACTTTGCCATCCATGATATTTGCATGATTGTCTCCTTCTCATCAGTCAAGTCTCAACTCAAATGTCACCTCTTCAGAGAGAACTTCCCCTAACTGCACTAGCTAAAGTAGTCCTTCTCTCCCCGGCACTTTCTGTCATGTTGCCCTATTTTCTTCACAATACTTTTAGCAAAATTTTAGAAGTAGTATTACACATATCGGTTACATAGGTTTTCTCAATATCTGCAGCACTGGCATTTTGGACTGGGTAATTCTTTGCTGTGGAGACTCCAATGCATTGTGGATTCTTAGCAGCATCCTGGGCTCTATCCACTAGAACTAGTAGCAGCAGCTCCCCACCCCCACCCCCCATATTGTGAGAACCAAAAATGTCTCCAGACATTGCCAAAACTCCCCTCAGTCTTCCAGGTAGAGAGACCAGTAAAACCTGGGGCAGCTAAAAACTCCTTACCAGTCACTGCCAACCATAAAGAACCTTATTTGTTAACATCAGTATGTATGAAGGATAAATATTATTTTCTAGATATGCCAAGATGTAAAAGGAGTTAGAGAACAAAGCAGGCTGGCCTCTCAAATTCTGTGTTTACATGCTTAATGGGTTTCATATTAGTTACGTAACTTAATCCCTACAGCAATACTACAAAGGGCAGAAACTGTTACAATCCCCCAATTTACAGAAGAGACAGATGGATTAAGTAATTTGCCCAAAGCCTCATTGTTTTTAAGAAAGGGAGCTCCCAGTGCTCTTAACACTTAAACAATACTGTCTACTAAGTTAAAAAAGAATCCAATACCCTCCCAAATTCTTCTCCACAGGAAATTTCTAGGCTACATCAACTGATTTCTTACAATGTTTTCAGAAATATTGCCTGATTCCACCACTTCCCCCCTACCCTATATTTCTAGAATGTGTTTCTTTTTATCATGAGCAAAACTGTACATTCCTTTTTCTGTTGCCTCATTTGTGTGGATTCCACCCAATATTCCCAACTGTTAAGATATTTTGGGTCCTTTGTCATTCAGCTCAAATGAGGTAAGTTAAGGGAAAATGAAAGGCTGTAAATATCCTATACTATGTGGAACAGATTATACATGTAAGTGAAAATGGAATTAAAGAAGTGGAAAGTTCAGGGTGAGGCGCAATTGGCCAGGGAAGTCTTCTTGGAAGAGGCAAAGTGACTTAGACCTTGTTAACATTCTTTAAACTGTTAAGAATTCAAAGAGACTGGCCGCTATCCTTTAGTCTATTGGTTTATAGCCATTGCTGAGAATACTTACTTGGAAGTAGTAAAATTTGTCAAAGGAAACTTACTTTCAGACCAGCACCACTGTGAGGGAGAGTAGGGTGGGGGGCTGGGTTGGACTATCCATGGAACTGGGGGGAGGGTTGAAGGAAGGAGCAGGTGAACTCTGGGGATTTGCAGGTTTGTGGTTAAAACTACAATGTTGGGAATGTTCTTGTGGCAAATATGGCAGGGGAGGGTCACTGGTGCAGGGTGTTGGGTGTGGGGGGATATGCGGGATAGGGCACACCTGGGGCTTGTCATAGTGTGTTATCTCAGTGGGTGGAGACACACACAATAAATAGGAAAATATTGAACTCCCATCCTGGAGAGTCCTGCTATGTTCTCAATTAGAGGGACAAGAATCCCTCAAGAACATAGGCAGTGCCTAATAGAAAACAGACCAACATGTCAAGCCCTCAATATTATTGCATGTAACTATGAATCTTACTCTTCAAAAATGGAAACTTAGTAGTTACCATAGGGTCTGAGGGGAGGGGGAGAGAAGAATAGAATAGATGGAACACAGGGCATTTTTAGGGCATTAGAATTGTTCTGCATGATCTTGCAATAACAGATACAGGCCATTTTAAATTTCATCAAAACCTATAAAAGTATACAGTGCAAAATGTAAACCATAATGTAAATCATTGACCATGGTTAGTAGCAATGCTTCAATATTGGTATATCAATTGTAACAAACATACCATCCACATGTAAAAATGTTATTAATAGAGGAGAGTGAAAAAAGGGGAGGGCATTGGGTTTATGGGAATCCCCTATATTTTCTATGTGACTTTTCTGTAACCTAAAGCTCCTTTGAAGATAAAGTGAGAAAAAAATAAGACACTGGGGGAATATATGGGAGAAATTGTCACTGTACATAGAAGACAACAGATCTTACAGTGATGAAAGAAAATGTCTAAAAAATTTTTATATTATATCCATTTTTAAATTTTTTTGTATTTTGTTATTTTTAAGACTACTAATTATTTCATTTTCTTATTCATTTTATTTGGTTGTTTTGTTGACTTTGTTTCTGGAGAGGTTTTGGATCACAGAAGGGTCACAGCTGTGGCAGGGGGGGGATCACAGTGCAGGGTGTTGGTGATGTGGGGATGTGTGGGGAGGGGTGCACCTGGGGCATGCCCCTAAGGCATCTGAATATGTTCAAGTGTTCACAGGACATTGTCTCAATGGGTGCAGACTCACACAATAACCAAAAGAATATTGAATTCCCATCCTGGGGAGTCCTGCTACACTCTCTAATAGAACAGCAAGAATCCCCTGAGTACAAGGGCAGTGCCTAGTGAAGGAAAACAGACCATTATGCCTGGTCCTTGTACTGATGAACCTTTTCTTGTGAAATTGAAACTTAGCCTAGTATTATATACTGCCTAAGAATTACCTCCTGAAAGCCTCCTTGTTGCTCAAATGTGGCCTCTCTTTAAGTCAAACTTAGCATATAAACACATTACCTTCCCCTCGGCTTGGGACATGACTCCTGGTGATGAGCCTCCCTAGCACTGAGGGATTATTACCAAGCACCTACTAGCGATGTATCTGGAAAAAAGACCTTGACCAAAAGAGGGAAATATTAAATACAAATAGGTTTTTATGGCTAAGAGATTTCAAAGTGAGTCAGTAGGTCATTCCAGAGGTTAGACTTATGCACGTCTCAGCAGGATCTCATTGAGTACCACAGTAAACGGTGCCTCAAACATCAGGGCTCCTGAAGGCTTTAGAGACATCCAGAAACCATAAGCCGGGCCAGATAGCTTAGGAATTTGGCACCCTGTCAGTAGACTGTACTCTGAAATTTATGCTTCCCAGTGTAACAGAGTTAGACTCACTTATAGTTTCCTTACACATGGCTCTCCTGTCCCTTTTATTTGAACCTATAATTAGCACTATACTTTTTAAATATATGTCCCAGAGACATAAATCTCTGGTGCATTTATCTGTCAGTTGAACCCTGACTCTCAGCAGAGTTACAACACCTACTCTCCAGTTCAATGGACTCACCCAGGACAACTAACAAAGAGATGATGATGGACAAGACCATCCCAAGGAACAGAGAGAGTCTGCAACTGCAAGCAAGATAGTTCCATCCATCTGCTCCATGGGACCTAAGCCTACTGTCAATTAGAAACAGAGTGGGCATCACCATCCCCAAATCCTCAAGATTGGGGAATGAGCAATGGAATAGAGTAGACTTATTATTACTCTATTATAGACATTATTTTTCTAGCAATGGAAGAACTTTTATCATTGAAACAAAAGCAGTGGCCACCATAGGTTCCGAGGGGAGGGAAAGGGAAGAATAGGTGTAATATGGGGGCATTTTCAGAACATTGGAAGTATCCTGCATGACATTGCAATGGCAGATACAGGCCATTATATATGTTGTCATACCTACAAAATTGTGCAGGAAAGAGTATAAACCATAATGTAAACTTAGTCCACAGTTAGTAGGAATGCTTCAATATGTGTTCATCAATTGTAACAAATGTAACACACTAATGAAGGATGTTGTTAATGTGGAAAAGTGTGGGAGGGGTTGGGGGTGGGACAAATGGGAATCTCCTATATTTAAGGTAACATTTATGTAATCTAAAGCTTCTTTTAAAAAAATTTTTTTTAAAAGAAAGAAAAGAAATATACTTACTTTGGATCCTAAGAAAGCCAAGCTAAAATTAATATCTACGCAGCTGGACCTTTATTCTGTTTTTCCCTTGGACCGGGGCCTTGACATCCTCTTCCCACCTCTTAACTTTCCTTTCACCTCACTGGTACTTGCTCAGCTTTTAAATCTCAGCTTGTAATGTCACTTTCCACAGAAAGCCTTCTCTGATTTTTCTAGACAGAGTGGGACCTCATAACATCCTACATTTTCCCCAATCTGAGAATTTTATACACTGTAATGTAATTATGAGTTAACTTATATGTATTTCTCACTAGAAACTCAAAGTTCCCTGAAGACAGGATCAGGAGCTAAATGAATGTTTCTGGAAAGCAGGCTGGTCACTGTTCTAGTTACTAGATAAATACTACTCTGAGTTTATTAGGGAAATGATCACAGTGGAAAGGGAATATAAGCACAATAAGGTAAATATATAGCATTGGTGCGAGCTAAATCTGGAAAAACAAATTAGGCCAAATCCTCCTCCCCTCAAATTCTTCTTTCTTAATATTTGCACAATCAGATACCCTTGATTAATCCCAATTACAATACTTCTGTGAAACTACCCTATTTTTCTACTTCCTTTCTTGATTAGGGAAAAAAGGTTTTCAACTCTAAAGAAACTTTCCGAGTTACGTTTTCTGATATAAATTCAATACCATATGCTAATTGTGTGTGTTTATAACAAAAGCATGGACTTATACTGAATATTTGCTCATGAAGTGTTAAATTATGACTGTCATTTGGCAATTTCTCAGTATAATGAGGATCTATGATATTTTTATTTGTCCATGGGCCCTACAAATTAGCCAATGAGACAAAACACTAAATTCACCTTTGCATCCTGCCTTGCTTCAGCTCCTATTTTCTAAGCATGTACTGGTTGCATGAAAATATGGCCTGATTTTGCTCAATCACATTATTCAAAGGATCTTAAGAAGAGGTTGGTGCTAAATGTAAGGAAGAATCTATAGCTATAGATTCTAAATGCTTATAAATCAAGTTCTAGATCTAAATGCATCTTTTTTCTTTGGCAACAACTAGAGAAAACATTCTAACCTCTAAACCTTCATTTAAGGTTTTCCTTCTGCCAGAGGAACCTTTCTTCCTCTATCTTCTCTGTCCATTCCCATCCTTCCCCCAGAATATTCTACTTATCATTCAATTGTCTATGTCAGCAAGTCCTTCAGAGAATGTTTCACCCCACAATATTACTAGACTCCAATTAGGGCCCAAGGACACATTTTCCTTACAATCCTATACCTTTCCTACACTGAAATTATCAAACTTGAATAAAATTCCATATATACTTCTATTTGTAACAGCTTGAGATATAATCCATATATTATAAAATTGACCCATTTAAAGTGTACAGTTCAATCATTTTTAGTATATTCACAGAGTTGTGCAACCATCATCATGGAGCTGTGCAACTGTGACCACAATCTCCTTTGAGAATATTTTCATCATCCCCAAAATAAACTCCATACCTGTTAGCATTCACTCCCATTCCTCCACACTCAGTCATATGCAACCACTAATATACTTTCCTTTTCTATGTATTTGCCTTTGCTGTATATTTTATATAAATGGAATCATACAATATGTAGTCTTTGTCTAGGCTTTTTTTACATAGCCAAATGCTTTCAAGGTCATCCATGTTGTGGCATATATTAGTACTTCATTCCTTTTCATAGCCAAATAATATGTAAATATACTATGTTTTACTTATCCATTTAGCCGTGGATGGACATTTGAGTATTTTTCTAATTTTTGGCAACTATGAATAATGCTGTGTGGAAAATTCATGTACAAGTTTTTGTGTGGATGTAATTTTCAATTCTTTTGGCTATATATATAGGACTGGAATTTCTGGGTCATATAGTAACCGTATGCTTAATATTTTGAGGAATTGCCTAACAATTTTTCAAAGAGGTGTTACTATTTTACAATCCCACCAAGAATGTATGAGGGTTCCAATTTCTCCACATCCTTGCCAATGCTTATAATTGTTACTCTCTTTTTTTTCTCTCTCTCTCTCTTTTTTATTACAGCATTCCTAATGGGTACAAAGTGGTATCTCTTTGTAGTTTTGATTTGCAGTTCTCTAATGATAATTGATCTTGGGCATATTTTATGAGCTTATTGGCCATTAGTATATCTTCTTTGGAGAAATGTTTATTTAGATCATTTGCCTATTTTAAATTAAATTATTTATCTTTTTGTTATTGAGATTTAAGTGTTCTTTATATATTCTGAATACAAGTCCCTTAAATATTTGATTTGCAAACATTTTCTCCTATTCCGTATATACTTGTGTAATACCATAAAATATGGAAATATTAATTTAACTGACGGTTTTGTCCTTACCTTTGATCTCTCCTCCCTATCTGTATTCTCCACATCTGGCCACAACATATACACAGACACACACACACACACACACACACACACACACACACACATATTGCTTTCCATCTTAGTACCCTCAAGGGAAGTCAATTGTTCCATGGAAAGAAAGACCCAAAAGAACCCAGGGAGAACACAAGAGATGGCCAAATTTCCAAACTTAGAGTTCTTCAGACTAAAGCAAGTGAGAAAGAACAGGTTCCTTGAATTCCCTCCAGCTTGAATTTGAATAGCAAGAGCCAAAGCCAAAGGAAAGGAACACAAAGTTTAGTCATAAACAACAGATTTCAAAGAGAACTAATAATACTCTCATCTAGCCCACCAACTTCTTTCCTGAAGAGTATAGGCCTGTTTAGAAAAACAGCAAAACAGTATTGCAGTATTCCAATAACTCAAACAAAGGCAGGGCTTCTTCCATGTATCACTTACAATTGGAGAGAATAAAAAGGAAACTGGGAAGATGATAAAACTAGATGGTACTGCTGAGGGCCAGTTGCATGGCCAAAACAACCAAAAATTGAATCAGCCCTGCTGGACCTTGCAGCAAGGGGGAAGGGCCTCCGTTACATTCTCCTTATTCCAGATGGGTCCTGGATAGCTGATATTTGCTTCTTATCACATCATCAAGCAATGGTGAGTTGAAAAATGCTTGTTCTCCCTGCCTTTTTTCTGACTCTCTATTTTCACTTTCTCATCATGTCTCTCTTAATAATTCAAGGAGTCTGAGGAATGCTATTTATCCAACCTGTTCAGGGTCATAATGACATAAATATCCAATAAACAAAAACATAAATATATGTGCTATTCAGGGACACAAACCAGAATAACTCATTATTCAGGCTCAAATATGTCCAGGATCCAATCATGCAGAGTTGCAGATCCAAAGATAGAAAAAGCTCTTAAAAAGTTGTTGAAGCAAAGATGTTTTTTATTGCAGGAAAATCAAATCCAGTGTCTTCTTTATCAGAGAAGTTATGTGTTTATAGAACAATCGTGCATAACAAGTCCAGTATTTTAAAGAGAAAATTGGACCTGAAACAGACTTCAATATAAGTAAAGATATGTTTATGGTATGCTTTGTTTTCCATCTAAAAATCAGGAGATCTAAACAGCACCCATGCCTCACAGAGGTACAAAAACAAAACAAACTTACTACACCAGGTGGAGAAAAGTGAGCTTGACTTCATTTGGTTCTTCATTCTGGCACTTGCAATAAAGTATAATTTTCCTCAACTTATCTAAATTTTTATATCCCCACTCTTATAAGCATAACCCCTACTCAAATGAATTTTCAAGTACCCTTTGTGACATGAGATTAGGTAAACCTCTGAGCCTCTTCTCTAGAAGAAATTGTTTTTATTTGTCTTTTCCTTTAAAGATGTCACCACAGTAGATACATCTGCATACATATTAAATACTGGGTTTTTATACGGTGGCTTTCTCCATGGTGTTTAGGTTCATGATAATTGAAGGATTTATTTCTCAGCTGGAGATTAGCTAGGAGTTGTTCAATCCATTTGAAAAAACATAATTCATCTACAGAAACTAATAGTGTTCATGAAGGAAGAAGGAGAAGTACATTAGCTAGTTATATAGTAAGAAGGAAGAGATGAGAATATGTCTCATAATTTCACAGTTCTTTTCATTTACCCACACGTATTTGCTAGACTCTCAGAATAGATTCAAACCCTTGATTAATTTCTTCAAACGGACCTTTTCACTGTGAGATATGGGGTAGTAAAGAGGTTAATGAAATCAGTTTATAAAATCAGAACTTGTTATTCCCTACATACACCTAAAATTTCCCTCTAATATATTTTACAAACTTTAAAATGGCTTCTCTAGCAAACCAAATCTGGAACTCCTAAAATGATCTCTGTTATTTAAGACTTAATTTGAGTCAGAAATGGTTTAAGAAGAACCTATTGGGGCCGGCTCGATAGCCCAGTGGATAGGGCACCGGCATACCACATGGGAGGCCACGGGTTCGGTTCCCGGGGACCTCTCCTAGCAGGCAGACCGCCTTGAGAATGGCAAGCCACCATGGGCGGG
>PVKH010019105.1:0-14947 GCA_004027955.1 Chaetophractus vellerosus
AACAAAGGAACCTGGAAGCCTGAACCCTGGAGACGTCGGCAGCCATCTTGCTCCAGGGCATGGACTCTGGTATGGGAAGAAATTTATGCTTTGTGGCCTGGTAACTGTAAGCTTCTACCCCAAATAAATACCCTTTATAAAGACCGACCAATCTTTGGTATATTTCAAAAGGCACGCCTGTGGCTGACCAAAACAGGAACTAATAATATACTACATTTTAACTTTTCCAATTATTATCAAACTTACTCCAGCAGTCCATTTTGTGGTCATGCCTTCTTCCATGAATGAAATTCTGGTTTCTTTAAGTCGGAAAGGAGGAGTCAGAGACCTTCCAGGTGATAGAGAGGGAGATGCTAATGGTGTTGTTCGAAGACCAGACCTTAGGATGGATTGAGGAGTGAACTCAGCAAATCCAGAGGAAGTAACTGACATGGCTAAAGTTTTAGCTTTCTATGAAAAAAATCAAATGCAATTCCACCATTAGTGTTTGTGTGTTAATGTCACTTACATAAGACTGGATCAATCATTATTCACAGTAGTGGCTATCCTCTCATTTCCAATAAAGGCATTCAATCCTACCTAATATAAACCTTTAATAAAATTTTTTATGCCAGATTACAAGAAAGAAAATACAAAATTCTACTCAGCGCTTTCTGTATGTACAGTTACAAAACTTGAAATTGCATTTACATTCAAGTGGTGAACGCACAACTCTGTGATTATACCAAATGCCACTGACTGGACACTAAATTGTATGGTTTATGAACAACAAAAAACAATAGGGTGGGTTGGGGTAAAAATACACCAAATGTAAGATACAGACTGTAGTTAGTAGTATTACTTTGATGATGCACTTTCATAATTTTGTCACAAATGTTTCACAACAATGCAAGGTACTGAGGTGATGTTCATATATGAATTATATTCCAATAAATTTTTTTAATTAAAAAAAAAAAGCATTTATAATCATGGTAAAGGTCTCAGCTATTTATGATTTGTTCAACTTAAAAAACACCAATTAATAAGCTAAATTACTTTACTAATGCTTATAAGCTTCATAAACTTTAGTTAGTTGCAAGAGGTGATGCTTATAGAATTCACTGAGGATTTTTAATGAATAAAAATCATTTGAAAACTACTACTCTTAACTTCCCCTCTGAAGGACTGGTAAAAAGATTTATTGAATTCCATCTGATAAATTACAAGATTATACTGATTCTTCTTTGAGACTATGAGTTTTGGGGAGCAGGTAAAGATTACTCCCTGATTTCATTTCTCTTCAGTTGCAGAGAATACAAAATTTGATTTTTTTTTTTTACTGATGAAGAAAAATTAAAAAATACTGTCCAAAGGGAGCGGGTGTAGCTCAGTGGTTGGGCGCCTGCTTTGCATGTACGAGGTCCCAGGTTCAATCCCCGTTACCTCTTTTTTAAAAACAAAACAAACAAACAAACAAAAAAAAACTGTATAAGAAATTAAGTGTCAGGAAACTAATAGTCTTATCTTCCTTTCAACTTTTAAATTTAAGTATCTTAGGACATTTATCAAAATATCCTTTATTCAACTTAAAAAATAAGAATTCCTTAGTTTCATTATAAATGCTGGATATTCAGAACAGAATACCCAGTTCCAACTGCCGTGTTTAGTTTCATGGTTTCTCAACTAATAACTTATCAGGGAGGGTGGAGGAAAGGCAATATAAAGACAGATACACTATTGGTAGGAAGGAATAACAGTTTATAGTCTTATTAAAGGAGTCAGAAAATTAAAGTAAACCCAAGAACTCAAAAGTATTTGATAGAAGGAAGAAAAAAACCGCTTCATGGAAAGAGCAAAAGTATTTTAAATAAAAAAATTAATAAACAAAACAAAACCCTAAGTACTTGAAGCATTTTGCTAAAAGAAAAAGGTCAATGATAACCACACAGAGACTTGTGGACATTCAGGACAACCCAATGATTGATAACCTTAAGTACAATGTTAGTGAAGCAGGAAAGGGGAAATTCAGTGAATGGTGTTAAACTACATGAAGCAACAAAATCATGTGGCACCAGGGGCCACTGGACACTCTGGGGGCAGGGAGAGGGAAGGGGAGTTGTAATACAAGGGCTTTTTTGGGACTTGGGAATTGTCTTGGGTGATGTTGCATTGGAGGATATAGGCCATTTTATATCATCATGTATCATGCAGAACTGTGTGGGAGAAAGGGTGGTCTACAGTCTGAACTGTGGTCCATGCATGGTGGCAAAGCCCCAAAATGTGTATATCTATTACAGGTGATATGTCACACTGATGAAGGATGTATTTGTGGGAGGTTGTGGGAGGTGTGGGGGGTTGGAGATGGGGGTGGGGAAGAAGAAAATTTAAGGCTGTCAGTTATCCAGAATGTTAGTTATAATAGCTCATTTTTCCCCTGATATTTGAAAAATAAGAACTTGTTAGTGTCATGATGAATGCTAGATATGTAATACTGACCTTAACTACAGGAGGAGTTTCAAGTAAATGTAATTCTGATGCTCTTGTTAAGTTCTGATGTGATCCTTTTAATTGTGGACTTAATGGCGATGAACTAGATGATGGGTACAAAGGAGATCTTGTGAGGGTTTGCTGAATAAATCCCAAACACTGAGAAGGCTGGGGGACAGGACGAACAACCAAATCCAGCAGTCTGTAATCAGAGTATACAGAAAAACAGAAAAACCCTGTTTACTTATTGATGAGCTTTAGTGAATTAACAGAAGAATTTAGTACCTCATTTAATTATTCAGTACTAATTACACTAATTATCTACTACTAAATATAATAGCCAATATAAATTCAGTCATGTATATTAATGTAACATAAATTGCCACCATTAGTTCAAAAAGTCAAAAAATTATAAAGTAGTCAAAAAGAGAATTAGGAACTCTAGACAACAATTGATTTTAAAGATTTATTTTTTATGTTCTGCTTTGTTTGTGTTTGTGTCGTCCCCCTAACCCCCCGTGGTGATGAGCTGAGTCACCCTCACCAGTGAGCGGTGGCCTTGCCCACTAGCGGGGCTCTGCTCTGCCCGTGGCGGCTCTGCCCCGCCCATGGTGGCTTTTGCCTTCTCAAGCGGTCCGCCCGCCTGGAGAGGCCCCGGGGCCCGAACCCAGGGCCTCCCATGTGGTAAACCGGTGCCCTATCCACTGGGCTATACAGCCGGCCCCGACAACAACTGATTTTAAGGAGTTCTAGTCCTCCTCTCTCCCTTTTACCAACATTTACTGAACTCCAACTATGTGCCAATACTTATTTTCAAATGAAAATAAATGGCTAAATGATTTAAAATATTAAAGGATGCTTCCTAGCAATCCATTTCCTATACTACACTGTCATCCCACTTTAAAAAAATCCTTTCACCTATATGTGACATACATAATGAATAAGTTATATTGAAAATTTTTAAGTATGGCTTATTTTACCCTATGGTTCTGAAAGCAATGAAGACTAGACTGACAAAAAAAAGTTACTTTTAAAAATTAATGAGTTTAATGACAAAATGGAAGCTCAAATTTCTACTGAATGGTTATCCATGACCTGGAACCAGATCATATCAAATGATGAAAGTGATATCAAAACACAATGAACTCTATTGTAAACGATGGACTATAATTAACAGTACAATGATAAAAATGTTCTTTCATGAATTACAACAAATTTACCACACTAATGCAAGGTGTTAACAATGAGGCATTATATGGCAACTCTGTCTTTTATATATTTTATTCATGATTTTTGTGTAAACTTATAACCCGTCGAACAAAAAAATTAAAAATTTTAAAATATTTTATGGCTATATTTTCTAGTGATAGGAAAAAATACCTTTTTACTTTTCCAAAGTGCCAGTGAAGCTCAGCTGAGAATAAACAGAAGTGTGTAATGTGCTGCTACCCAGAAATAACCACCCTGGCTGCTGTGCCTGCATGCCATTCGCCCCTCTGTTCAGACAGGACCGCCACTACTAGGAGGCAGCCAGAGGCCATGGCTGCTTTAGGACCCAACCCACCACCAGCAAATACTTGCAGGAAACATTTTTTTAGTGCAGGCTCTTCCCACTTGTTACTCTGTAAAGCATAGCTTCGAAATTTTTACCTAGTACCAAGGGACCCAAACAGCCAATCAGGCTGCTAGGCATTTCTTTCTCTATTTTTGATTCCAGTTCTTTTTCTTGTCTACCTCATTTGCATTAAAACTGTTTGTTTAATTTTATATTAATTAAATGTTATAATATTCATATATTCTATATTCTATATATACCAAGTGTATATTTGGTAAAATGCTTTGCTTTTTGTGTTAACATAAATTAAAGTAGCAATTGGACTTACATATGCAATGCCCACTGATATTATCTATTCTATTTCATTGAAAAAATAACCACCAGATCCCATTAAATTTACTTACTAATCACTAGTGCAAACCAGCTAAAAAAAATACAGAATAATTTCTATAAAAAGTAAATATTCACTCTTCAATCAACCCTCTTCCATCTGCATTAATACTGGCTTTCAAGAATTCTTACTGGACACACAATACTTCTTTATTAAGCCGTCTAGGCCAATGGTTCTTAAACATTTTTGTTCCACAGACCCCTCTGCCAGTCAGGTGAAAACCACGGGCCCCTTACTAAGTCCACACTACACTGTGTATTATTTAGTAAATATATCACACCTGTACCAACACGTCCCCACAACAATAATGTTTTTTATTTCAATGCATGCTCACGGACCCCCTGTTAAGAACTCCTGCTCTACGCCATTACTAAAGATCCTAAAAATTCTTATTATTCCTCTTTCCTCAAACCCCATATCTATTCAAATACAGAGAGACCAAGAAAAAGTGACTTGGGGAAAAAAAATTAGAATGAGTGATAGAAAAAAAGGATGTCAGTAATAATGATTTCCATTTAAAACTATTTTCTTAACATCTCATGACGATAATTTAAGTCAAACAACCCAATTAAATCTATTAACTAAGGGAAAAGCTTTTCAAATTTTCAACATGTGTCAATAATGCATTTTTAATTTTATTATATTTAACAACTTGGTTTTATTTTTTGTTTCCAATACCCTTATTATAGACAACATTCTGTTGGACTTCTTTTTTTTTTTTAACAAACCAACCCTCCTCCTTCGCTAACCTCTCATTTACTTTCTAGCTCTGCAAATTTCCATTATGAACTATAAATAAACTGTTGTGGCCTCAACTTAATGTAAATTATTAAGTTATCCTGAGCATACTAACCAGAGTATAAAAATGGGAATAAAATTATGTATTTTTGTCCTTGATAAAACTCAAACAATAAAATCATTGCTATATTGCTAAGGACAAAAAATTGATATATCAAGAGATGTTTATTCTCTGCTACTGGTGATTATGAGCACTTTTCAACTATCCACAGTTCTTAAGTATTATACTCACAATTTTATCTTGGATGCCAAACTTCAACTATTTACTTTTCTAATATCATGGGCAAAAATATCACAACTGGATCCAATAATGGAGAAGAAAATGTCCAAAAGGAATTATGAGGACATATGATATAAAAATTAGAATAAAACTAAAAGCTTTATATCAGTGTTAAATTTCATGAATTTATTAAATGCACGTAAGGAAGTTATATAAATGAATAAATATCCTTGTTCTTAGAAAAAGAAAAGTATATGGAATTATGACATGTTTAAGCAACCAGATGTACACAACCTACTCTTGAATGTTTAGAAAACAGATTCACAGACAGATAAATAGAATGATATGGCAAACGTAGCAAAATGTTATAAACTGATGAATCTTGGCAGATGGTGTGATGGAATTCTCTGTATGCGTTTTGGATTGTTTTTGCACCTGTCCCCTAAGTTTGAAATTATATCAAAATGAAGTTCATTTAAAAAAATAAAAAGTATTGCTGCATCTGAAGCCACTTAAGACATTTTAGTAGGCTCTGTTCCACAAGATAAAGATTCAAGAAGAGACAACCAAGATAAATTAGGAATTAACTATTAAAAACAACCTTCATCCAGGGGTCAAATAAGGAGATAACCTTAAAAAGTGAACAATTTACACTGCCCATGTTTTTAATAAGGTGAAGTTGGTTTCTGTTATGCATGCATTCTGAAATTTTTGTTTAAGCAAAACTTTAAGTAGGTTACTAGCTGACGAAAATTTTCCAAAAATTACATTACCGAAAATTACAATAAAATAAAAGCAAGCATTTAAAAATTCAGACAGACAAAACAAAAATAAGGAAAAAAATACACAAAAACTTCAGACAAGAACTTAAACTGTTACTTGCAAAATGTTAAAGATAAGTAAAAATTATAGTTGTAATTATTGTTTAACACTGTGCCTTTAAATATGAATTAATAAATTCTTACCTAGAAATTCTTTGCGATGTTTTTGAAATTGTTGTTCCAACAAAAGCCTCAGGCAGCTCTGAATCGGGGAAAGAATATTTTATAGGAGATGGTTCTTCTATGTTAGGACTACAAAGAAAATAAAAATTTAACTTTTGATTATGCATCACAGGCCCATTAAATTAAGAAAATAGGATTGGATGGGAGAGAAAAGGGCTTTCATTTCTTAATTTGTACATTTCTCTGCATTACTTACAAATAAAAAAACACATTGTCACTTTTAAACCAAATGATAAGCAAAAGCAAACTTTTATTTGTATGAAAAGTAGCCAACAAAGAGAGAGAGAGAGAGAGAGGAGTTATTCCTTTCTACATACATACGCTCTAAAACAGTTAGGTTAGGTTGTTTCTGCATGCTCCTGGTGTCCAGGAGAGATTAATAGGTAGCATGAGTATAAAAGGTGTAAGAAAACGTACCTATGGTAAGGTTTAGGTTCATTGCTTGCCCAAACCTCTCCAATTTTAGATAACACATTATTGATGAAAGCAGATCTTGTTAACACAGTCCCTGTTACAGCTTGCTTTGGAAGTGCTGATAATGGTTTGGGTCTAGAAACTGTAAAATGAAGAATGCAGGATTTAGTTTCATCTCTACAATTAAGGCATTTATTACAAGAATCAATATTAGAGAATGGGGGCCAGCTGGATAGCTCAGTGGATAAGAGCGCCGGTGTGCCACATGGGAGGCCCCGGGTTCAGTGCCCGGGGACCTCTCCAAGTGGGCAGACGGCCTTGGGAAAGGCAAGCCACCGTGGGCGGGGCAAAGCCACGGTGGGCAAAGCAAGAAGCCACCACGGGCAGGGCGGAGCCCCCACGGGCATGGCAAGTCACCCGTGAAACACGGAGCTGCCGCCTGCGAAGCTGGGCAGCCCGCAGAACACGGAGCACTGCTGCCCGCAAAACATGGAGCGGAGCCGCCTGTGAAGACGGAATGGAGCCACCCACGAATGGAGCGAGCCGCCTCCACGGAGGGCCGACTCGGTGCGTCGCCGCAAAGACGGGGGGGAGACAAGAAGCAGACATAGAAAAACACAGAAGAATGGACACACAGCAAGAGCAAGCAGGAAGGGGGGGGATATGTAACCAAAAAAAATAAAATAAAATAAAATAAAATTTAGAGAATGGTTGGAAAACAAGAATTACAAGATAAAAGTAGCTAGAATTACATTTGTTTAGCAATACCTAAGCAGCAATTTAATAGTTTTGGCTTTTAGGAGATAGTGGTAAAATTATTCTAAATGTTTTCTAAAAGCTGGGCCAGAGTCTTGAACTGAAATAAAGAGTCTTCTTTTATTCTACATTACATTACTAAATACATTATTGTAAAAGCTTCTAAGAATGCTTTATATTTCTTGGGGTACAGAAGCCAGTGAAAAAAACAACACTCTATTGGATGAATCTTATTAGCAGAAGTTCACAGTATTACATTAGGATGGTATCAGAAAGGTAGCCATTCAATATCTTTCCTATTCCAATATTTTATCAGACTTCCATGAAATCTTACCTTCGCGAAGAACTGATGATGCTGACAGAGGGTAAGGCTTAGCTCGTTCAATGGCTAATTTTCGCTGGACTCTAGGAAGGATTTTCCCATATTGGTCTAATATAGAATTGCGAGCCACTGACCTCTCCCGCAAACGAGGATCACGATCATTCTATTGAATACACGATAATTGGTAAAAATAGGATCTTAAAGAAATGTTAGGGGCTATGCTTATATATTTACCATTTAAACTATAAAAAAGAATATTTAAGAATATCTTCTTTCTCCATACATATCTCTTCTTCCAAACCAAGGACTCTGTACATGCATCTAACTGCTTTATCAATACCTTCCTGTCAATAAACTCCAAATCTCTGCTGCCAAGCCTTGACTCTTCAGTTACTAAGTATCTCCATGTGTTGGGCAACTCTGCATGCTTACTTCCTCACAAAGAGGGTATTATTGTCTTACAGAGGAGACCAAGTTTCAGGGAGACAGAGTAATGTCCTAAGAGCACAGAGAGAATCAAGAATCAGTCTGACCCTTTAAGTATGTGCTCTTTCCATTAGATAGTAACGTCTACCTCTTATTTTCCCTGAGTACTTCAAAGTGTTAATCTGGCAAGACTGTACACAGTACCTGAACAGATACAGGCATGTATGGAAGAATCAGATAAGTAAAAATAGTCTGTTACCAATTTTGTCACAGAAGGTGAGGTTCTCCACACTCAAGATTATATAAAGCGCAATATTTACCAACTGCAAGTTCTTGGGGAAAAAAAAAAAAAAGTCCCATTTCTCCTTATTCTCTTGTCCCCCATAACACAGAACTTTAACTGTACCATTAGATTAATCTTCAGAGTTTGGTTCAGCTTCAAGGCAGGGATATAATCGGCTCGCTGCAAATGATGAACTAATAGGAACTCATGATTCTGAACACTGGCACTGGACTGCAAAAATTTCACTAAACACTCCTAAAAAGAGCAAAATAGATTTGTAAGCTATCAATTTAATCTGTGTTTCTGTTGAGTTTACATTGATAAGTCATTACCTGCTCAGTGTCTGTAAACGGTAATTTCAATAAATCCTCCATCAAGCCCATTTCCTGACAGACTTCATATGTGTGCTTCAGTAACTCCTCTACATTCATTCTATTAGAATGTTGTCGCAGTAAACTCCATGCCTCAACCATGCACCTGAAATCATAATTTGTCAAAATATTGTTAGTTTTAGAAAATCTATTAAAAATGTTCAATACATGTAACCCACTTAAAGAATCTCTAAGATATTTGTACATGCAATTTACAAGTATTTTAAAAATTCAATGAGTATCAACTGTTGCATAATGAATCTTGGCAATTGATTGATATCAGCAAGACAAGGCATGTTTAAGACCTGGAGGGTACAGTTTGGTAGATGTTGGCTGATCTGCAGCAATGTGTGACCAGAGAACTTGGTTCAAATTAGACAGAGTCCTGTGGAGGCGATGAGGTCGTTTAAATGAAGCAGCATTTCCAAAGAGAAGTCTCCCAGAATCAGACGGGAATTTATGGAAGCTTTTAAAAAATGTCAATATTCAACTCTCATACCCCACTAATAGAAGCGTCTTGGAAGGGCACGTGGATATATCTACCAAAAGTAAAACTACAGTTAGGCTCACCCAGTCCCTCCACCAAAGCAACTACTGAACTGGCAGGAAATGTCTACATTAACTATTCTGAAACTCTGGAGTCTAGTGGTACACCGTGTAGCATCCAGGAAAGAGCTGGACCAAGAGCCTGGTAAATTGTGGCAAATAGTGAATTTCACCCTCCGTGCAGGGGCTACAATTCTCTATCCCCCAGCCACACTGCAGGCAACAGTGAGGATGGCAATCCAGGCTCCTGGTGCAGCTGCTGGTGCCAGCGTGGGCTACAAAGACAGTGCTCCAAAAATCCCAGGGTGTGTGGGTGGCTGATCACTGCTTTCTGATCAGCCACTTCGGATGCTGGGGGGCAATTCTGAGAGTGGTCATTGTCCCAAACCCCCTCAGGCAAAAACAGCAGGGGAGCCTTAAATAGGCAATACAAATATATTTTCATCTCTTTTCTTTTTCCATTCCCTGTTTGGGAGCAAAAATAATTTGGAAAACTCAGAAACTGATGGCTCCAGGCCTCAACAACAAACAAACAACAAAAAAGCTATCAACCCCAGGAGTGGGAGAAACAGATTTCCAGGGTTATAACAACATAATACTCAGAATGTCCAGTTCCCAACAAAAAATTACAAAACACACTAGGAAATAGGAAAGCATGGCCCATTCAGAGAAAAAGAATATATAATTTACCAGAAACCATCCCCGAGGAGGTTTAGAACTATAAATCAAAGACTTCAAATCAATTGTCTTAAATATGTTTAATGAGCAAACGGAATCCACATAAAAAGAAGTTAGGAAAACATTCTCTGAACAAAATAAATGGAAATTATAAAAAGGAACCAAACAAATTGAAATGAAAAATACGGATTCAACAGCAGATATGAATAGACCAAAGAAAGGATCAGCAATCTTGAAGCGAAGACAATTCAAGCATACTAACATGTATCAATGGAGAGCAAGAAGGATAAGAGAGCAGAAAAAGTAGTTGGAATAATGGCTGAAAACTTCCCAAATCTGATGAAAATCATGAATACGACAAATCCAGGAAGCTCAACTAACACCAAGCAGGATGACTCTAAAAGGCGTACACCAAGACCTATTATAGAGAAAAGTTATCGATATCCAAAGACAATGAGAGGATTTGGAAAGCAAGAGAGAAGCTACTTGTAACATTCAAGGGATCCCCATTTAAATTAATAGTGAATTTCTCATCACAAACTATGGGGTCCAGAAGATAGTGAGATGTCGTAATTAAAATCCTTAAAGGAAAAAACTGTCAACCAAGAACTCAATGTCCAACAAAATTATCTTTCAAAAAAGAAGGCAAAATGAAGACATTTGCAGGTAAAGAAATGCTCCGAGGGTCCTTCAGGTCTGCCCCAATCAAGATGGTGTTATGAGATATTCCAGGGCTCCAACTTCTAGCAAAAACTACAGAACTAGACATTACAAAATCATGTGCAGCCATGGGCCACTGGACACTCTGGGGGCAGGGAGAGGGAAGGGCAGTTGTAATAACAGGGGCTTTTTTGGGACTTGGGAATTGTCTTGGGTGATGTTGCAATGGAGGATATAGGCCATTTTATATCATCATGTATCATGCAGAACTGTGTGGGAGAGAGGGTGGTCTACAGACTGAAGTGTGGTCTATGCATGGTGGCAAAGCCCCAAAATGTGTATATCTATTATAGGTGATGTGTCACACTGATGAAGGATGTATATGTGGGAGGTTGTGGGAGGTGTAGGAGGTGGGGCATATGGGTACTCCTAAAATTTCTGTGTAACATTTATGTAAATAGATGTATCCTAAAAAAATAAAAATTAAGCATAAAAAAAACAAAAAACAAAAAAAACACTACAGAACATCTTTCTCAAAGCTCCAGAAAACAATCAAAGGATTGCAATAACAGGATGAACATCAAATAAAGAAAAAGACAACTTAAAAATGGCAGCATCTTCCGGCACCTTGATGGCTCCTCCCCCTCTCCTCACTGGCTCAACAAAGAGCTGGCCCAGGCTCCCTGAACAGGTCCCTGGTCTTGGTTCTGGAGAGAGCAGAGGGACTCTTGTGCACATACTGGGAGTATGTATGTCTGTGCCAATCTGTCTAGTGGCAGCCTGAAGCACTGAACCTGGAGACTCATCAATGTCTCACCATCCCTGAAGTTGTCCTGCATATGGGAGGCAGATCACAGAGCTCTCCTACAGAACAATGTATGAGAAAAGTCAAAATGAAGCTGCCTGGGGCAAATATATGCTGAATGTAGGGCATACAGTACAAAGCCTGGACCATGAAGAAAACAATGTTTCCTAGAGAAGGGAAGACATTCAGATCTGTGCAAACAGGGAATTCCCAGGGCCATAAACACATGCGCAGGACAAAATGCATGCACACAAAAGACAGGATAGGAACCTAAATTTTTGCCTGAAGGTATTCTTTAAATCTCTATATGGCTAAGCTCAGAAGGAACCATTTGCATAGGCCAATCTGCAACTCCCAGAAAGGTGTCTTCTGTGCGAATATTTTTGCTGTCCTGATTTTGTGATAGTCAGGGTAGGCTAAACATTGGCTATATTAGAAACCATGGATGTGTCCCCAGACCTAGTTTTTCTCCCTAGGTCTGGTTTTTAGAATGCTGGTGATAAACTAAGTCTGATTTATTATATGACCAACCTATATGGGAAAAGACTGCACTCTGGGTCTCTTTATTCAACCTTAAGAGATATAGCAAGGGGATGGATGTGGCTCGGGTGGTTGGGTATCCATCTCCCTTATGGAGGAACCTGGGTTCGATTTCCGGGACCTCCTGGTAAAAAGAAAATAGGAAAAATATAGAATGCAAGTGGGGCCACTAGGTCCCGCAAGCCACGCAGCAGGATAATGACCTAACAGAAGAGTGACACAAGGGAAAGCCAAGACGAGACGCACTGAAAACCAGCAACTACGGTGGGGGCAGGTGGTAGGATGCCTCTCTCCCACATCGGCGGTTCCAAGGACTGAATCCCAGTGAAGACAGGAGGAGAAGGATGAGAGACGGCAGGAAACAGATAGAGAGAGTTGCCTAACGAATGGACACAGAAACCACAAAAACGGTGGTGGGGTGGATAAAAGTCAATAAATAAATAAATCCCTTAAAAAATGTATAGGGGAGGAAGACAGATACGGACTATAGCTAGTAGTACTACTTTGACGATACTCTTTCATGATTTGTTAACAGATGTTTCAAAACAATGCAGGGTGTTTGTGGCGGTGGGGGGGGGGGGGGAGAGTGATGTGTGGGAGCCCTGTGTGGTTATGCATGTTTGTTTTGTAAGTTAACGACATTTACTGAACACTTGTAGTTTATTTGTGTTTATGTATGAATGATATACTTAATAAATTGTTTTAAAAAAATAGGTATCTTTTTTTTAAAAGATAGCTCCTGGCATTCAAGGAAATCTCTCTTATAAGGAAGGCTATATATAAGCTAAAGGAACAAATGCCCCAGGGTCTAAATATCGCTGGAGACACATTCAAATATCAAAATGTTCAAGTTGCAACAAAAGATTACAAAACATACAGAGAAAAAGGAAGTGATGGCCCATGCAGAAGATTAAAGCAATAGAAATCATAAATGAGCTAAAGGAAAACGTGGACAAACAAACAAAGGACATTAGGAAAATGATAAACACAAAGAGAATATCAAAAAAGAAATAAAAATTGTTAAAACTAACAAACAGAGCTGAAGACCACTAGTAACACAAATTAAAAATTCCCTAGAAGGGGGTGGAAGGGACAGGGACCCAAGAGGAGTTCAACAGCAGATTGAAGTTGGCAGAAGAATCAGTGAACTTGAAGAAAGACAACTGAAGTTGTTTGGTCTGTGAAGCAGAAGGAACACATCAAGTATACCAATATGTGTATTATGGAAATCCCAAAAGGAGAAGAGAGAAAAGGACAGAGAGATTATTTAAAAGAAACAATGGACGAAAACTTTCCAAATTGAACGAAATACATGAATATATGCATCCAAGACATTTAATGAACCCCAAACAAGATAAACCCAAATAGACCCATGATGTGGCATATTATAATCAAACTGTCAAATGCCAAAGATAAAGCGAGAACTCTGAAAGCCATAAGAGAGAAGCAATGTGCAATGTACAAGGAAGCCTCGATAAGTGTTAGAGGTTTCCCCCTTATGAGGTTTGCATTGATTAACAGGTCATAAGACTGTGAATCAATACTCCTGTGACATAAATTGAAGAAAGGCAGCCTCCAGCCATAACCCACCTGATTGAGCAAGGAAGCCACTGAAGCCCATCCCCCCCAAAGAAGAAACAAAGTGGAACTGATAAGGGCCATCACTCCCTCTGGGCAACCCCTCTGGGCCCAAGCATCACCAACTCTTCCCACATTCCAAAACCTCCTAACCCACTCCCTCCCCCCCCCCCCCCCACCCCAGCCATTTGGCTCCGGGCTGTACTCAGTTTCCGCCTACTGATACTCTGTATAAAGCCATATCCACCACCCTCTGGGGTGGGCTGAAGTCTCTCTTCAGACCCCAGCCATGCTGGTGAGGGGCTGAAGTCTATTCTTCAGACCCCCTCTGTCGGGAGAGATTCCCAATAAACTTTCTGCCTGCAATCATCAGTCTCTGAGTCCCAGTGAGCAATAAGATTAAGTGCTGATATCTCAATGGGAACCATGGAGGCAAGAAAGCAGTGGGATGACACACTTGAGGTGTTAAAAACAAAAAATTATTAACTAAGGTTTCTATATCCAGTAAAAGTGTCTTTCAAAAATGAGGGAGGATTGTTTACTTTGGATGTGAATATCTCAATAAAATTGCTTTTAAAAAATATAAATTAAAAAAATTTAAATGAGGGAGACATTAAAACATTCCCAGACAAACAAAAGCTGAAGGACTTCATCACTATTAGATTAGCCCTAAAAGAGAGTCTCAACAGAGTTCTGGAGGAAGAAAGGAAAGGAAAATGGATTGAGGCTGCATAAAGAAATACAGCTCCAGTGAGGACAACAACATGGAAAAACAAAGATTCCAGTATTTTTTTTACCTGTAGCTCTACTTTTTACTTCCTTCACAATCTATAAGATAAATGCATAAAATGCAATAAAAATCAGTAGTTTTGGACTAAATGTAAAAACAAATAGTCTTTGACAAGAACTACATAAAGGTGGTGGGGATCAGAAAGGTATAGGAACGTAGTTTGTATACACTATTGAAATTAAGTTGGTATCAAAGCAAACAAGATTGTTACAAGTTTAGCATGTTAAATTTAAGCCCCATAGCAAGGGCAAAGAAAATATCCGAGAATATGCAAACTCATAGAATATAAAGAGTACAGACTGCCAAGGGTAGAGGGGTATGGAATGGGAAATAAATGCATTATG
>PVKH010019106.1:0-14942 GCA_004027955.1 Chaetophractus vellerosus
GCACCTTTTATGAGTTGTTTTTTTTTTTCTCCATTGTCCACATTTACTGGTACCGTTTTTTTAAATTTTTATGGATCTGAATATAACACTAGAGGGTAATGGCATAGTGAAATAATATTTTAAGAAAATGTGGAGTAGTTGTAGGGATAGTTAAACTTAATGTAGACACTAAGATTGAATTACTTAATTTGTCCCTTTGCTATTATATTGAACTAACTTTCAAAGTAATTAAACTTTTAGTGAGAACTTCACTTGGAAGCACAGTTAAAATAGAGGGCTGGGCCCTGTCCCCAGAAGTTCACCCGCAAAAAGTCTGGATATGGCCCTGAGAATTTTCATGTCTAATCACTTCTAAGCTTGGGTACTGACGCTGCTCTTCAGGGGACTGTACCTTTAAAATTACTGAACTAAAGTGATTGATTCACTTTCAGGTTGAGATACTTACGTGCCTGTAGCTTATCCTATTTTACAGGTTCTAATATTCACTAAATGCTGTTTTTCTCATTTTTTTCTCTGCTTCTTTGTCTCTTCTAAAGCTATCAGCTCTACTATCCTTAGGGTTAAAAAAAAAACTCCTTTAAGAGTCTTAACACAGTTTTGTAGGTTATGACAAAATATACAATGGCCTGTATCTGTCAATACAACGTCATGCAGGACAATTCCAATGTCCTGAAAATGCCTCCATATTATACCTATTCTTCCCTTTCTCTCCCCTCAGAACCTGTGGTGGCCACTGCCTTTAAATCAATTATAAAAGTTCTTCCACAAAAAAAAAAAAAAAAAAAGTTCTTCCGTTACTAGAATAATAATAAGTCTATAGTAGAATAATAATAAGTCTACTTTAGTCTATTGTTCATTCCCCAGTCTTGAGGATTTGGGGATGGTGATGCCCACTCTGCTTCTAATTGAGAGGGGGTTTAGATCCCATGAGGCAGGTGGGTGGAACTATCTTGCTTGCAGTTGTAGACTCTCTCTATTCCTTGGGATGGTTATTGTCCATCATCATCTCCTTGTTAATTATCCTGGGTGAGTCCAATGAACTGGAGAGTAGGTGTTGCAACTCTGCTGAGATTCAGGGCTCAGCTGGCACATGGACAGACCAAAGATTTAAGTCTCTAGGACATATATTTAATAAAAAGGGCAGAAGAGCCATGTGTAGGGAAACTAAATGAATGTAAACTATAGACCACATTTAGTAGCAGTGCTTCAAATATGTGCTCATCAGTTGTAACAAATGTACCACACTAATGTGGTACATTAATGTGGGAAAATGTGGGAGAGGGAGGGAGTGGGGCATGTGGGAACCCCCCATATTTTTTTATGTAACACTTATGTAATTTAAAGCTTCTTTAAAAATAAAAATTAAAAAAAAAAAAAAGCTGGGAAACCAGTAAAAAAAAATAGTCTCACCAGCCAAAAGGAATGAACTTTAAAATTCTTATTTCACTGGGAAGTCCTAGCCCATGGAGTATAATCATGGTTTATTTATGTTGCTGAAACTAAAAGGCTCAGTCTTCTCATCCAGAGATTCTTTTTTCCTCATGACAGAATGGATTCTTGAGATAACAGATTGAAGATAATACAAGTATCAGTAAATACAAAGACAGTGGCAGAGGGACACTTCTCCTACTCCTAGAACAAACTCTTTGTCAGCAACATTATGATGTAATATGGCAGTCTTAGCAGATATAACAAGAAGCTGCCCCCCAAATTTGGAATTATTCATAAGACTGAGATATGGATTGACATTTCCATCAGTAACAGTTTGTGTCTTCAGACATTAACTAATGATATTAGAAGCTGTCATGATTAGCAAGAAAAAAATGCCATTTATATCATCTTTAGCTCATCCTTTAAAAATTTCTATTTGAGGAATGTTTTATAAAGTTCATTAGGTATTAATATGGTAGGTTATACATAAATTATAAATGAATAAATACACACATTGGGTGTGAGTGCTCAAAAAATTAATTTTGCTCAATCAAAATAATTGGGAAATCATTGCATTATTCACCTTGAAACTCATTTCCTAGAAAATGTGTTTTATTGGTAATCCTTATTACTGGCTTATTGCTCCACATTCTATTTCAAACTTTACTTGCATTGCAAATACATAACTAGTGACATACATTCAAAGACTTAGAAAGTTATTAGTAGAAATGGAATAATGAAAATATAATAGAAAACTTTTTAAGATGCAGATTACATCGTGAGGACTTAAATGTATAAATAATAAATATTAGGTAATTAGGTAAGCTGTAAATACCATGACTTTTATTGGTTAATTCTCTAGGTTTCCAATGTATATTGCTATATAAATTATGATTTTTAAGGAAATTTTTCTAAGGAAAACAAGTAGTTTGTTGGGCTTTTTTTGTTTTTTGTTTTTTTACTAACCTCATTGAAATGAAGTTGTAAAAGGGTTGAAGTTTATTTAATAATCAGTTAAAGTTAAGTGTGCTATTATGTATGATACTAGCTTCTCATTGAAATTATCTACCATCCTTTAGTTTGAATGAAAAATAATATTAAAACACATTTTCAGGGGCCTGCTCGATAGCCCAGTGGATAGGGCACCGGCATACCACATGGGAGGCCCCGGGTTCGGTTCCCAAGGACCTCTCCTAGCGGGCAGACCGCCTTGAGAATGGCAAGCCGCCATGGGTGGGCCAGAGCCGCTGTGGGCAGGGCAAAAAGCTGCCACGGACAGTCAAAAGCCACCACGGGCAGGGCAGGTCGCCTGCAAATGGAGCGCAGCCAGCCACCCGCGAACTGAAAGCCGGCAGTGAATGGAGGCAGAAGCCGCCCACAAGTGGGGAAAGCTGCTCCTGCGCAGTGACCAGTCTTGGCGCGTCGCCGCAGCGGCGGGGAGGGGAGATATGTAATAAAATAAATAAATCTTTAAAAAAAAAACAAAAACATTTTCAGTTAGATGATTGCAGCTTAGATGATTTTAGTAGGCCACTTTAGGAATGAGGGATACTCATAAGGAAAATATAAAGTTTAGCATAAGTAATAATGTACAGTCTCCCTTATTTTAGTATGTACATTTTATTTGCCATAGGAAGCATATGGAAAGCTACTAGATATAGAAAAATATCAAAATCAGTTGCGAGCTAAAGGACTGTTTTTGGAAAAAACTAAAACCAAGTAAGTTCTTTTCTTGCATTAAAATATATGTAAATTAGAACTAAAAGCATGTCACTTGTCATTGACATTTTTCAGGTACACCAGAAGCCTTAAATTTGTTTGATATTTTAGCATTAATCATTAAAGTTAGGGTTCAAAGTAATAAGTGATTTATAATGAAGAAGCAAATACTGAAGTTATTATTTTTGCATTACTTCATTCCAGATTTATCTATTAAATGATATTTAATTACTGTATTTGAATCTGATTTCCTCAGCATTTTTTATCTGTACAGAGCTGTACATTTGCTTAGCATTTGCATGCTTTGATTTTTTTTTTTTAAATTTTAAGGTGGGCTTCCATTTAGCAAAGCATGCTAGATTACATTTATCTACCTAAACAACTAGTTTTAAATTTTGGCCTTGTAATTCACATATTTCTTTTTGTTCAAATGACACAAGTCTTTAAGTCTTTGAGCACACTGTGTTTAAATTGTAAATACTACTGTTTAGCCCTTCTTTTGGAGTTTTATTACTACTTTCGTTCATTGACAAGTTAACTTTGTATTTATAACATCTCCTTAAAGTAAATTATGAAAAAAGGCACAAGTTTAATTTTTAAGAAATCTGGTGACTTTTAATATCAAATGAGTTCTACAATGGCATATTTAACTCTTTGGACAAAACATTTGCCTGACTGGTTATCTTTCCTAAAGTAGATTAAGGAAATGGAATAATATTTCTCAAAAATAATTTACTTGGATGAAATGGTACTGCTTATAGATATGATATAAAAATGTGTTCCTTAGTCATGTGGGGTCTTTTGTGATAACACTGTAATTGCATGGTTAATTAAAAAGAGAATATATGTGATATTTTAACAGAGACCTGATTGGCAGCAGATGGCTGATTAAAGAGGAACTAGAAGAAATGTTAGTGGAAAAACTGTCAGATCAAGATGTGAGTAATTAATCTTTTTAATTTAAGGGGACCTGTGCCATAAGAAAAAAGACAATTGCTGTATTTAGGATCCTGATAGTAGTGTGTCTCAGGGGCAGGTGTTCCTTAGACAATCCCCCCCTTTTTAACACATTTTTCAGTGCTTTCCACCATGGGAGGGTCTTATCTGTTGTGGTCAGGAGAGTGACATGCCTACTGTTCTCCAGATACTCCTTTTATATGCGCCCTTGTGTCTTCTGCCAGTTGTTTTAGGGGAGTGTGGCAGATGTCTTTTTTCATCGCCTTCAGTAAAGCATTTAGTTAATTTTGTAAACTGATTGTAAGCGTAAGGAGCTACTACAGGTTAAATAGAAAAGGGATGTAACACATGGGTTGCCATCGTGCAGTTTGTTGCTGCCCTGCCTCCCATGGGTGCAATATCTGTTAGGTCCGTCTTTTTCCTCTTGGGATCTGCAAAACCACCTGTATCTGAATCACTTGGAATGGTGGTTACAAAATGCAGTTTCCTAAGCCTCACCAAGACCTCAGAATCTCTGTCACCCAGGAATCCACATTTTCACAGGTTCCCAGCTGAATCTTATGCCCTATAAATAAGATTTCCGTCTTTATTGGATTCTTACTTTGTAAATGTTCTTATATATCCCAACATTATCAAAGGAAATTTTATGTTTTAAATATTTTGATGTTTTAAATTTAGATTACTTTCTGGAAGATTTGAGTATAGATACAATTTCATAAATTGTTCCAAAACTTGCTTCTTCCATGTCAGTGGCTAACATTGTACCTTGCCAATAAAGTAGATTTTAAGTCATGTACTTAAATTGCTCTTTTTCTTATTTAACATATTGGAGAAATTAATGATTTAGAAAAATTGCAATTTGCTTAGCCAAGGTGTTAAGGCAGTTGGTTAATGGTAGATCCAGAGTTAATTTCTAATACCCTAATTGCCTATCAGTGTAGCTGCACTTGGAACTAACTAAAAAAAATCTGCTTCTTCAATGAAAGTGTCATTTTATTGTTTCCTCTGTTTTGTGGTTGCTTCGATTTTTATAATACAGGTTGTTGGTTTTTATTTTGTTTTGTTTTTTTTAACTTTGGAAGGATCCCAAAGACTAATTACAGGTGTATAATTATTAAAACAAAACAAACAAAATATATATTTATAAATATATGACTATCTTCTGTACTTTGGGGGTATTGGATATCAGAAAAAATCTTGAGGCTTGTGGCTGGTATCAACTTTGGGGAACAAGGGTAGTCAGTGACTCCTGGGTTCATGAGCAAGACTAGATGATACCTGTAGTTAACCCTTTGTTAGGCTCAAGGGGTAGTCATAGAGTAGGAAATTGAATTGAGAGACTAGCTGAGAACACAGGAAATAGTCCTGTTACTAACAGGGAAGAATGAAGCTATAGCAGGCCAGGTACCATCAGTGGCTAGTTCACCCTTCATTAGGAAATTGCCTTTTCTTTTATTATAACCTCACAGGGAATTGTATTTGAAGCAGTTCTTCTAATCTTAATCTCACTTATCAGATTTTTATGTATTTCAAATTATTAATACCAGCTTTTCACTACAAAGGCAATAGTGACAAGAATATGATTTTTAGGGTTGGCAAAAACATAAATAAGGTTATAAAAAACTGCGTTTTACAGGCCATCTTAACTAGGGATCTCAAGTATTCGTTGTTTCCTTCTGCATAAACACTTTAAAATGATTATTCTGGCTTCTAATTTTAAGGGGTTAATACCAAGTTGTTTACTTTCTAATCACATGTTCAAGAACTATTAAAAAAAATGCACAGAGTAGCAAGGATAATTTATTTCAAGAGGTTGCCCTTTAAGTCAAGTATCTCTTGAATTTTTAAATAGCTTGATTGTTCGGTTTTAAAGGAAATCATAAACATTAAAGTAACACAGCTTGAACAGCCAAAGATATATTTGCCAAATGTATTATGAAATATAATTTAAGGGGTACATTTTCTCAAAATCAAACTATTTCCATTTCACTATACGTAACTTAACGGAAATTATTTCTAAAGCTCCTCTTGATACAGTTCTAATAAAAGAGTGGAAATTATACTTTAGGATCATCTAAATATTTTTTCAGAAATGAACTTAAATCTCAATTTCATATAATCATAATACAGAGAAATTGACATTTCTCTGAATGATAAATTTCTTTGTTTCTCAAAAGAAAAGATTTAGTACTAAAGGTACACAGGAAAGTGATGCATTTGCATGCTGTTTTAAAAGCAGCATGAAGATGCAGAAGTGTCATCCTGTCAGAATTCATCAAGAAAAGCAACATTGGAAAGATCAAGTATATAAAAATAGAAAAAATTTAGCAAATGCAATTACACTTGCATCTTCTAATGAATTTTTATTGTCTGCAGTATATGCACTTCATTCAGCTGCTAGAAAGGTTATTGACATTGCAATGTGGTGTTGCTGAAGAAGAATTTGTGCAGAGGTTTCGCAAAAGTATAACTATTCAATCAAAAAAACACCTGATTGAACCTTTGCAGTATGACGAGCAAGGAATGGCCTTTAGCACATGCGAAGGTAATGACATTCCGTGGAGAGAAAATAAATTTAGTGAAGATTGAGAAATTACAATTATTTTTATTTGCTATTGCTCTGGTATTCGTTTGATATTTTTGTTTGCTTATCCATTCATTTTTGCTACTGCTACCTTGGATTTCCTAATTTTTAAGATTCTATTCAAGATTTTTAAAACTGAACTTTATGATGTCCCAGGAAAAAATGTGGATGCATGCCTATACAATTATATTAACACATTTTATTTTCAAACTTTCACATATGGATATTAAATGTTTTTCTTTTCATATTTTTCAACTGATAGAATAATAAAATATTTTAATAATGGTTTCTTCTGTAAAATGAACCTGAATCTGCATGTCAGATGCTAAAACTGTAATGTGAAAACTTTTCAGGTCATCAACTCATATTCTCTTTGTACATATACAAAGACATTTGACATGGTATAACTTTTAAGAATTGACCTATTAAAAGATATATCTGCGACTCTTAGGAAATGTAACATCATTTCTTTGTCATTTTCAACTAATGTTTTCAAAGAAATGTGACCTTTTCTGAGGAGTCCTTTCATTTCTACAACTATGTTATCGTACTCCTTATATTTTTACATGTTGTTATTAGATTTCTTATCGACTACAGAAGAAGAATGCTATGTAAATTTGTAATTTTTTAAATAAATGAAAAAAATATGAATTGCTTTGTTGGTTCTTGAAACTACTTTAAATTCACCTTTTAAGTGTCCTTAAAATGGAACTGAAGAATGAAAAAATAAGCTTTATTACATCTATTATGGTGTGTAGTATACTTGTTTTATTTTTTGTTCGACAGTTATAGAACTTTCCTATATACAGTATTGTATGGTTCTTTTTCTGGAAATAAAAAAATAACCTGTCTCAAAGGATTGGTCTTTAAAAGTTTTACTAATAAGAATTTTATATTTTTAAAGGTAAAAGAAAGAGTGCAAAAGCAGAAGCAATTGTTTATGAACATGGAAGTGGAAAAATAAAAGTAAATGGAATTGATTATTTGCTTTACTTCCCAGTGACACAAGACAGGTTAGTTGTTTTCGATTTTGCTTTTTGTTTTTAAAGAAAATATACTTAATACATCATGACCAATTAAGAAGGCTTGTGATTTTCTCGTTATATTTGTCAGAATAATTATTTCTCTTTACCAATATAGTTTATCAAACCAGCTGGGGGAAGGTGTCACTATTTCTTTATGTAGTTTTCCAGATTTTTTAAGAAAGAATTCTAGAATTCCTCATTAATTGAATCTTACTCCTCTATCAGTTCATATTGGAACTTGAGTATTCTTAGATATATTTTATATTATGAAATACAGACTGTGCCAAAATGTAAGAAAAGTAGATTTCCACCTTCTGCTTCCCTAGTTCAGTGGGGGAACAACAACCACCAGAGTCAACGTTAGCACTTACCGTTTATTTCAACCACCAGGTAAGGCAAAGTCCAGGCTGATTTCTTGGGGTTTTTGTCTGTTGATTTTGCTGATCATAAATAATTAGAAAAGTTCTGCTCTATCACTTTGGATTTTTTCCTTTTCAGAGGAAATTGATTTTATATATATATATTGAACAAGCAAAGAAACCTGCCATTCATGGGTTAAACTAATAAATCATCAGGCTTTGCTTAGTTCCCAGTGCTAAATATGGCAGTCTTATTTTTTAAACTTTGTATCCCATACGGAAATAGACATTAATCATAAATAGATATAACACTTCTCCTAATCCTCTAAATATACCCATTTCAGATCTCTTTGTGCATTGCTACTATAATGAAGGTCTCTTCCTGAGATAGTTAATATTTTGTCAGTAGTTACTGTCATTATTCACAAATGAGAGAAGTTCTCTGATGTATGATTAGTTCCTTCTTTCCTAATCCTTTTCCTGTTTCCTGAATGTGTTGTGATAGTTCAGGTAAATGGGCTAAAGCTCATCTGATCTCAGTGCTTATGTAAGGAAAAGAAGCATAAGCTTCTGAACAGAGTATTTACTTCTGACAATGTGTGCTTATTTTGTATGAGTGTGTGTGTCAAGTAACCCACTAATTCCATTTAATATGAGTTAAACTATTATCATCCTCACAGGAAGGGGATTGAGGAAGTTCTTATTTCCTATATGGAAAGCCAGAGAGAGATTTTCCAGAGTTCTGTATTGTTCCTTGCTGCCTGTACTATAGGAAATTAAAACTTCAGCATTGGGAACTACATAGAAGAATGGTATTTGACCAGTTGCCTATCTGTTAATTTTCAGATATCACTCCTAATGATTTAACGGCAAGTCTCAATTATGGCTAGATCTTACAATTAAATTATATCCTTAAGTCTCTTTCTTTTATTTGAATTTACCAAACATGTATTAAAGATCTTCTTCTATGTGTCCATCTTGTTCTGGGCCTTGTGAAGATATCAGAGCTGTTTAAGATACGATTCCTCTCTGGCTGAGAAGTCTAAGGCTGTTCTTCCTGGGAATGGGCACCTAAAATCTTTTAAGTAGCTGTTGGGATTTTGGGGTAGCCATGCCAGCTATAGACTGGCCTTTCCTCTTGCAGGTGCAGTTCAGGAGCTTGTAAAAATTCAGCAGTGAAGTTACCATTGATCAGGAGCTCTTGCTTCTAGTTCTGTTTCTTAGCTGTGTGACCTTAGGCAAGTTGCTTTAAGGTCACTTCCCCAGTTGGTAGTTGGGAGTTGAACTAGATCTCTTAAGTTGTTTGGCTCAGAGTCAATTGAACATCTTACTTATCTTCTCAGAGTCCTTTCTTAGGCTGTTTTTACTAAGAGCAAGCAGATCATTGGGAATGCTGACTATGTTACCTTCCCAGAATCATTAGAAATTTTTTATTCATTCATTGCCTTATATAACAAACATTGCTTGCAATGTGTCTGCACTATAGGGTACAAGGATTTAATAACCTTTCTGATTTGGAAAGGCCTTTGCTCTGTCAGTCAACCAATAAACCAGCTCTTAATTGATCATCCGTACAAAAGAATAGATTCCTTGCACAGCACTAACCATGTAATAGAGAAGACAAGATAAGCATTTTTAGCAATTAGGGAAGAATAAAAGAGAATATGTAATTATATATTAAATTACATGCTATAGGAGTAGAATTCAGAGAATGTATGAGGAAGCTGTTTGTTTTTACAAAATAACTTTGATTCATATAACAAAGAACAAAATTAATTTGGTTCTTTTGACTCAGGATTTCACATTAGATTCTTGAGTGGAGAGAAAAATGAATTATGAGATATTTTCATGCCTTGTAATAATTTCTTGTATGTACTAGTTTGCAGTCCAGGTTAATTAAAATTGATAGCTGTGTAATGACTGTTTTCGATTGTTAACCTTTAGAAATGTTTTCATCCATTTATAAGTTTAGTATTGTGCAAGAGGGCCCCACCAACTTCCCAACCGTCCAGACTCTTCCTCATGGTTCTTTCTTACCTTGGCTGCATTACTTTGATATATCTTTAGTAACTAAATTACAAAAATCTGGTTAGTTTGGTTTTTTTTTCTGAATTTTAGCCTCAGTTTCTTTATGTAAGCACTTCTTAGGGAATTTTAATTTTTCAGGAATTAAGAAAGATAAGTATTTAAGCTCCCAAACAAATGTCTGTCCAGAAAATTCTCTTAGTAACTTGACTCATGTGACTAATCCACTTAGCTGTGTGCTGGACACTGCGCAGACCTCCTTTTATGATCTGTGCAAGGGACAATCCTGTAGAGTCCATCTGGGCTCTACTTTCTTCCTGGAAAAATGAAACAGTGCAATTAAATATTAAGTCTCTAAATTTCCTATAGCTATTATGATAATATGGCTACTACTACTTATAATAGTATCTTTTTTTTTTTAACCAACATTGCTATTTTTTATTTGGTTACTTTGAAGCATTTGTTCCAAAGAGTAATACAGCTTTATGACATTTCATACCACTGCTTATTGTTGCTTAGGAGTTGTTTTTTCCCTGTATTGTATTGTTACAAATTCCAATTTGCTATGCCCTTTGAAGGTCTTCTTCTGTCCAATCTGCATGTGATTATTTTCCTAGAACAGTACAAAGAGCAACGCCTGAATGCCCTGTCCTTATCCATCTTTCAGCTTAACTGTGTTATAATAAGCTTTAGTTGGGGTCTTGAAAGCTACAGCGTCAGACAAAGCAAACAATGCAATAAAAATTGACTTCTAAATAAAAATTCAGCAGAGATATTAAGGCAAAATAGCAGAATCAAAGTACATGACAAAGACGACTGTGAACTTTGTACCTGGCACATAAATGGGATTCCAAAAGTATTTGTTCAGCCGAGCTAGAGAAGGCCCATGGCCATGTTTTGTCTTTGTTCCCTTCACTAACCTTGTGGTGCTTGCCTGGGACCGTGCGGATTCTTCCCTACCACTGACTTGGGTTGTTGTAGGGTGTGTCACTTGGCGTCAGAAAAGTAACAGGATCTTGCAGCTTGGAGATGTGTAAGAGCAATTTGTGTTTCCATGGGGAAAATGTTGGATGTAGTCTTAGTCACTTTAAAAACTAGCCGTGTCGAGTTGAGCGTTATAAACTATGCAAATACATTACAGTATACTTTATTCATTGAATCCAAGTGACATTTGCTAACTGCTTGTGAAGACCCATTATTATACTGATCATTGGATCCAGAAAGATTAGATTCCACTTATTAATGGAGCTCCCCAAATTTCAGACCTCCTTACAAGGTTATTTTCAAGCCTTGCAAAGTTTGCATGAAGTAAAGGACATCTCAACGAAAAGTGGAAGTGAATTGCTTTACCCAAGAAAAAGAGGAATAAACCTTAGCATCCTAAGTGAAGCAATCATTAAATATCATAAATAACGTGTTTCCATATCTTAGGGTAATGGATTGATCAAGATATACGAAAAATTTAACACTGATATCCATGATTTGGTTTTCGTAAATATTTAGAATTCTATAGTTTATAAAGTCATGTTTGCTTATGGTGAGCTTAACTGTATTTACCTATGATGTGCTTTAGAGAACAGTTGATGTTCCCTTTTCACTTCCTTGACCGCTTCGGAAAGCATGACGTGGATTGCTCCGTCTCGGGGGGCGGGAGAGCAGCACAGGCTGGAGCCATCCGCTTGGCGACTGCAAAGGCCTTATGCAGTTTTGTCACCGAGGAGGAAGTCGAGTGGATGAGACAAGGTATGAGTTTGAGAGGGAAGAGCCTGACTGTCCCGACTCTGTCTACCAGTGTTTGTCTGATTCTTACACTAGTTACTTGAAATTAAAAAGTATTTAGTAAAATATTTCATATTTCAGTTTGCTGGCTTCTCTTTTCAGAGAAGAATAATACTTATTTTCAGTTTTGATTTCTACAGTGTGAATTTGAATTTGAAAAAAGAAAGGGGAGTGGAGAGGGCCCTGCTAAAATTTTAGTTCAGCCCAATGATTTGGGAAAGTCGATTTTGCCTTAAGGTATAACCTTTTGTCCAGTTTAACAAGTGCTTAGCTCAAATTGTGTTTAACAGATAAATTGTTGTGTTTTTTTTTTTTAACATAGAAATTTGTAATAATTATTTTATTTAATATTAAAGCCTTTTAAGGCATTTCTTTCCAAAATTATTGGAGATTTTCATTTTTTCCACTGTGATGTTGACTTTGAATTTTATTTTCTTTTACTCCACTCTCTTGCTTGTGACCCTGTCATCTGGTTGTGAATACAAGACTCCCTGCACAGTGTGAAAAAGAATGCAGTCTATTATATCAAGTACTGACTTAAAATTTATAAATAAATCAGGTCCTAGCTGAAGATTATTTTTGCACTATTTATGAAGAGAAAAAGAGCTGGAAGCCTGGGCAGGTCACATAGCACCTCTGGTCTGCATTTCCTCTTTGGTTAAATAAGAGGGATGGACTAGATGACCTCTGTGGTCCCTCCCAGCTCTAACCTCTGGGACTCTAATACTGTGGTGTAAATAAGTGCTGCCTATTGTTTAATCTATTTAAGCTTCTTTAAAAAATCTATTTGCATATAAACAGTTTGCCATTATGTGTGATTCAGATCTAGTCATTCAAATAAATTGTTAAGACTTTAACAGTTCTGCTACTTTGAGCTACTGTGCATATCTAAAAGTAATAAAGCATTATTACTTACAATTTAACCAGGATTTAGACACGTCTTGTCTGCATTTTATCCACAACATTGTTGTTCTGTTCCATGCCCTTTAAGTACAAGTGCAGTAAGCCTATGATTATGTAGGCATTTGAAGTTTCCCTTTGCTATATATCCATCTAAAGATCTGTTATATATAATGAGAATAAGTGATAGTGTTAGAGGAATAAAAAAAGTAATGAAAAACTATGGTCTGTTTACATACTTATAACAGCAATTGAAGAGTTTTCTCATCACTGGCATTCCTTCGCATCTGTGGTCTTTACTGACATACTATGACCCCATCCAGTGTTAGGGCTCTTTCATTTGGGTCTTATTCTAAGAATAACTTGTTAATTGCTTAGAAATCCTAATTGTTCCTGATGTTTTGGAGGAGGGAAGCTTCCAGTTTAAACTGACTTTATTCTTCTGGAATGAACTGCTTATGCTGAGAATTCAACTCTAAAATTTATTTTGTAGATTCTGAAACAATACCAAGGAATATCATACAAATAAAAACAGTAAAACTTCCTTTTCTCAAATTTGCCTTAGTCACCATATTATATGTGTGTGTGTGTATGTATATTCATGTATACTATTAATATGTGACATCTATAAACTTCCTCATACTTTGCCATACAATGTTAAATTTTCTTTATCTTCTGTCTCCATTAAAATTCTGGCCCCTCTAATAGATATGCAGGATACAATTCCATTGCAATGAGCAGAAATGAGCAGTGCCTGCCTACAGAAGAACAGCTTTATCCTAAGTTGACCAAGTTTAAAAACCAAAAAGGAATAATAGTTTTCATAGGATCAGAAAAGCAGACTCTTAAGTAGCTGGGGTTTGTCTCAGAAATTGGAAAAATATCATAAAAGAGTGAAAGTAAACTGCTATCCTACCAGGCTGGTAAATTATTGTATGTCTGGTTGCTTTCCTCTAGTTGTTTTTTTCTGCCAAAAAAAAAACCAAAAAACAAAAACTCATGCTAGCCAACATGCATTTTCCATCATTCATAATTGTTTCTCTTATTATGCTAGCTGGACTACTTACTACAGATCCACGTGTCAGAGAACGGAAGAAGCCAGGCCAAGAGGGAGCCCGCCGGAAGTTTACCTGGAAGAAGCGCTGAGTATTTTTTCACAGGAAAGGAGAGGGAAAGGTGTCTATATGTGCCTGGCACATGGCAGACACATAATATTTGCTGGCCAATGCAAAGGCAACACTATCAGAAATTCTTTTTTGAGTTGTGAAAAAGTACTGCTTTGTAAAAGTAGATTCTGAAACAAAATGTCAAGGATTGTCATACCAGTTTGGACAATAAAGCTTTCTTTTCTCAAATTTGTTTGACAGAATCAAATAATATATTTTATATGTGTTTTTAGGGATATTCAATGTATACTATTAATATGTGGCATCTGTAAACTTCCTCATACTTTTTCCCTGTGGTGTTTGGCAAAAGTACTGGGTTTGAAGGAAATGCTGGCTTTGTAAACTTCACAGGTTATGCTACTCTTCTGAGTCTCAATTTCCTCATGTCACATTGGGGTGGTTATGTCTGCCTTACCAACCTCATCTGCCTTTTTGTGTTGATCACATAAGATAAAGTGCAAAAGCACTTGATAATCTGCCCTGTTCCAACTATAACTTAGGAACTGGATTGTAGAATATATTACTATGAGACAGCCAAGGAAGAGGTTAAAAGCAGGTTCACGCTCTTCCTTGTAACTTCGTTCAGACTGGAGGCAAAGGCTGTTTTGTAAACAAGTTGTTACTGCAGGATTAGGAAGCATTTACCTTCTAGCCCTTGGTTCTTGACCTTATCAAACATCCCAGCTACCTTTGTTGGGCATACCTATTGGGAAGTATTTTTTGAACACCTACGGTGTGTATAGTATTGGGAAGGGCTATAAGAGCTATTTTTGAAAAGAGACATTAGACAAGATTATTGCTTCAAAACAACAGTAAGAGTTAATGCTTCTATAGCCCCTACTATGTGCCATATACTGTTGTAAACACTTTATGAATAAGAACTCATACAATCCTCACAAAAACCCTATGAGGTAGATACTGAAAATCTGGGAAGTGGATGTGGCTCAAGCAATTGAGCTCCCGTCTACCACATGGGGGAGGTCTCAGGTTCATTCCC
>PVKH010019107.1:0-14944 GCA_004027955.1 Chaetophractus vellerosus
TCTCTCTCTCTCTCTCTCTCTCTCTCTCTCTCTCTCTCTCTCTCTCTCTCTCTCTCTCTCTCTCCCTCTCCTTTCCTTTCTTCCTATCTTTCTGGCATTTTAATTCATTCTATTTTCTCTATTTTGTTTCTTGTTTCACTTTTTCTATTCCACTTTTTAATCCTTATTCCTTTGTATTTCTTATGATTTGTTACTCATATTATTTATTTATTTTCTAAGCTTTTGTATGATTCCTCTTTTACCTTATTTAATTACTATTTCTATTATTCTGTTTTCTCTTCTTATCACTTTCCTTTTCACTAGTCCTAATGTTTTTTCAAAGTAACACAGACAACTGTACGGATATAGAATAAGAGGAACCAAGTTTCAAAAAGGAACCTAACCACACATGCAAAATAAATAAATAAAACCAACAAAATAAACCTCTAGAGTAGAAAGAGAAGCTAACAAACCTAATAATCCCATCAAGACAAACAAATGCCTAGACACCAAAAAAAATTACAAGCCATATGAAGAAACAGGGTGACATGGCCCAGTCTAATGAACACACTAAAAAACAGGAGGAGTAGCAGAACATGGATCAACTAATCAGGATGTCCAAAGAAATATCATGAATCAACTTTATGAAGTAAAAGAAGAGATCAAGGATATTAAGAAGACACTGGGAGAACATAATGAAGAAATTATAAACATATGTAAAAAGATAACAGATCTGATGATGAAGAATAGCACAATGTAGGAAATTAAAAATACACTGGAAGTACATAGCAGATTTGAACAGGTAGAGGAAAGAATAAGGGATTTCAAAGACAGTACATCTGAAATCAGACAGATAGTAGAACAGATAGATAAAAAGATAGAGGAAATCCAGTAGGGACTTAGGGATTTGAATGACAACATGAAACACAAAAACATACACATTGTAAGCATCACAGATGGAGAAGAGAAGGGAAAGGGGGAAGGAGAAAATAATGGCTGAAAAATTTCTCAACTCTTTTGAAGGACATGGATGTACATATCCAGGAAAAGCAGCATACCCCAAACAGGATAAAACCTAACAGGCCTACCACAAGACATAGACTTGTCAAGTTATCCAATGCTCAACACAAAGAGAGAATGCTGAAACCAGTAAGAGAAAAGAGATCCATCGTGTACTAGGGAAACTCAATAGCCATTGTGTACTAGGGAAACTCGATAAGATTAAGACTTGATTTCTCATCTGAAGCCATGGAGACAGGAAGGCAGTGGTATAACAGAGTTAAGGTACTAAAAGAAAAAAAAAAAAAACTTCCAGCTAAGAATTGTGTATCCAGCAAAGCTTGCATTGAAAAATGAGGGAGAGTTCAAAATATTACCAGATAAGCAGAAATTAAGAGTTTATCAACAAGAAATCTGCCCTTCAAGAAATATTAAAGCAAGTTCTGCAGGTTGAAAGGACAAAACAGGAGAGATAGGGTTGGCGGAGAGTTAAAGAATGAAGATTATTTGGTAAGAATAACTAAAAAGATAAAAAATAAAATAAAAACATCATATAACATATATAAACCTAAAGAAAATATGGCTAATATAAGAATACCTTTACAGTAATAACATTGATTATTAATGGATTAAAATCTCCAATCAAGAGACACAGATTGGCAGAATGGATAAGGAAATATGACCCATCTATATGCTGTCTATAAGAAAGTCACCTAAGACCCAGGGATGCAAGGAGGTTGCAAGTGAGTGGTAGGAAAACAATTTTACATGCAAAGAATAACCAAAAAAGTGTGGGAGTAGCTAAATAATATCAGACAAAATCGACCTTAAATGCAAAATTATTGTAAGAGACAAAGAAGGACATTATATATTAATAAAAAAGGGCTAATCTATCAAGAAGAAAGAATGATCATAAACATTTTTTGCACCTAACCAGGGCTCCTCAACATACATGAGGCAAACATTGGAAAAACTAAGTTGGTAAATAAATGTCTCTACGATTATAGTAGAGAACTTTAATACATCACTATCAGTTTTAGAGAGAACATTGTGACAGAGGATCAATAAAGAGACAGAGACCTTGAATAATATGTTGGATGATGTGACCTAATAGACATATACAGAACATTACACCCAAATACAGCAGGATATACATTCATCTTGAGCACATATGGCTTATCTCCAGGATAGTCCACATGGTATGTCACAGAACAACTCTCAAAGAATTCAGAAAGTTTGAAATAATTCAGAGTAATTTCTCTGATCACAATGGGATGAACCTGGAAATCAGGAAGGGCCAGAGAACCAGATTAAGCAAAAAATATGGAAGTTAAACAACACATTCTTAGACAATCACTAGGTCAAGGAGGAAATTGCAAAAGAAATCAGTAATTACCTGGAAATGAATGAAAATGACAACTCAAGGTATCAAAACCTATGGGATGCAGCAAAAGCTGTACTGAGAGTGAAAATCATAGCCATATATGCATATATCAAAAAAGAAGAATGAGCTAAAATCAAAGACTTAACTGCACACCTAAGGAGTTAGAAAAAGAATAAACTAATACCAAAGCAAGTAGAAAGAAGGAAATAAGAAAGATTAGAGCAGAGCTAAATTATATTGAAAACAAGAAAACATCAAAAAAAATTAACAAAGCAAGAGCTGGTTCTTTGAAGAGATTAATAAAATTGACAGAACCTTAACTAAGCTAACAAAAGAAAAAAGAGAGAAGAGGCAAACATGTAAAATAAGAATCAAAGAGGGGATATCACCACTGACCCCACAGATATAAAGAATATTATAAGAAGATACTTTGAAAAATTTTATGCTAATAAGATGGATGACTTCGATGAAATGGACAAATTTCTAGAAACACACAAGCAGCTTGCATGGATGAAAGAGAAATTGATGAACTCAACTGACCAATCACAAGTAACGAGTTGAATCAGTCGTCAAAAACCTCCCAACTAAGAAGAGCACAGGACCAGATGGCTTCACAGGTGAGTTCTACCAATAATTACAGAAAGAAATAACACCAATCCTGCTTAAACTCTTGCAAAAAATAGAAGTGGAGGGAAAAGTGCCTAACTTATTCTATGATGCCAACACCATCCCAATACCAAAGCCACACAAAGACGCCTCAAGAAAGGAAAGTTATAGACCAATCTCTCTAATGAACCTAGATGTGAAAGTCCTCAACAAAACACTTGCTAATTGTATTGAACAATACATCAAACAAATTATATATCATGACCAATTGGGTTTCATCCCTGGTATGCAAGGATGGTCCAACAAAAGAAAAGTAGTCAATTTAATACACCCCATTAACAGATCAAAAGAAAAAAAACATGATTATTTCTATTGATGCAGGGAAAGTATTTGACAAAATATAGCATCCTTTCCTGATAAAAACACTTCAAAATATAGGAATTGAGGGCAAGTTCCACAGCATAATAAAGGGTATATATGAAAAAACACCAGCTTTTCAATGGTGAAATGCTAAAAGCTTTCACTCTAAGATCTGGAACAAGCCAAGGATGCCCACTGTCACTGCTCTTTTTTGACATTGTGTTGGAAGTAATTGCTCAAGTACTTAGGCAAGAAAAAGATATAAAAGGCATCCAAATTAGAAACGAAGAAGTAAAAATTTCACTATTTGCAGATGACATGATCCCATACATAGAAAGCCATGAGAAATCTACAACAAAGCTTCTGGAGCTTATAAGTGAGTTCAGTAAAGTGGAAGGCTATAAGATCAATGTAAAAAAATCAGTAGCATTTCTGTACACCAGTAATGAAGAATCTGAGGAGGAAATCAAGGAAAAAATTCCATTTACAATAGAAACTAAAAGAATAAAATACCTAGGAATAAGCTTAATTAAAGATGCAAGTGACTTGTATGCAGAAAACTATACAACATTGCTAAAGGAAATCAAAGACCTAAATAAATGGTAGAATATTCCCTGCTCATGGATATGAAGACTAAACATTATTAAAATGTCTATCCTACCCAAACTGATTTACAGATTTAATGCAATCCAAATAAAAATTACAACAGCATTTTTTTATTGAATTGGAAAAGCTAGCTATGAAATTTATTTGGAAGGCCAAGGGGCCCCAAATAGACAAAGACATGTTGAAAATGAAAAATGAAACTGGCATAATCACACTACTTGACTTTAAAACATACTACAAAGCTAAAGTGGTCAAAACTGCATAGTATTGACACAAGGATAGACATGTTGACCAATGGAAAAGAACTGAGGGTTTTGATATAAATGCTTTCATGTACAGTCACTGATATTGACAAGGCCACCAAGCCCACTCAACAGGGAGATAATGACCTATTCACAAATCATGCTTGGAGAACTGGATATCCTTATCCAAAAGAATGAGAGAGGCTCACCATCTCACATCCTATACAAAAGTTAAATCAATATGCATCAAAGATCTAAATATAAGAGCCAAGGCAATAAAGCTCCTAGAAGATAATGTAGGGAAGTATCTATGAGATCTTGTAGTAGGAAATGGTTTCATAAACTTTACATCCAAAGCATGAGCAATGAAATGAAAAATAGATAAATGGGATCTCCTCAAAATTAAAGTTTTGTGCTCCAAAGGAGCTTGTCAAGAAAGTAAAAAGCAGCCTATTCAATGGGAGAAAATATTTGGGAACCATGTATCTGATAGGGGCCTAATATACAGCATATAAAAAGAAATCCTACTCCTTGAAATTAAAAAGATAAACAACTCATTTAAAAAATGAGCAAGTGATTTGAATAGACACTTCTCAAAAGAAGAAATATACATGGCTAAAAAGCACATGAAAAGATGCTCAATATCACTAGCTATTAGGGAAATGCAAATCAAAACTACAATGAGATATCATTTCACACCCATTGGACTGGCAGCTATTACAAAAAATAGAGGACTACAAGTGTTGGAGAGGATATGGAGGAATAGGAACCTTACCCATTGCTGGTGGGAATGTAGAATTGTGCAGCCATTGTGGAGGACAGTTTGGTTGTTCCTCAGAAAACTAAATATAAAACTGCCATATGATTCAGCAATCCTACTAGTGGGTATATACCCCGAAGAATTGAAAACAGGGTCATGAACAGATATATGCACACCAATGCTCATAGTGGCATTATTCATTATTGCCAAAAGTTGGAAGCAACACAAATGTCCATCAACAGATGAATGGATAAGCAGATTGTGATATATACATACAATGGAATATTACTCAACTATAAGAAGGAATGCAATATTAAAACTTGGGATGAAATTGATGAATCTTGAAACCTTATGTTGAGCGAAGTAAATCATGCACTGAAGGACAACTTTTACATTACCTCACTGATATGGATACACAGTGAACAGACTCACAGAGCTAGAGTCTGGAAACTAGGTTTACATGAGACAGAAAGGGAGTAGAAGGTGGTAAGCTGATGCCCATATGGGCAAAATCTACGATAAGGTGGAAGGATGTAGTTGTGCAGTGGATGAGCATGACAGTGGTGCAGTGAAGTGATTGGGTTCAGCAGTGCTGATCTGTGAGGAGGAGTAGGGTGGGAGGATTGAGTTGGACTATCCATGGAACTAAGGGGATTGTTGGGGGGAAGGAGCAGGTGAATTCTGGAGATTTGCAGGTCTGTGGTTAAAACCACTATGTTGGGAATGTTCTTTTGGCAAATATGGCAGGGGAGGGTTACTGGTGTAGGGTCTTGGATATGGAAGAGTATGTGGGACAGGGCACACCTGGGGTATGCATCTGTGGAGTATGTAAGTGTTCATTTTGTTATAGTGTGCTATATCAGTGGGTGGGAACACACAATAAGCAAAAAATTTCAAACTCTCATCTGACGGAGCCCTGCTATGTCTCAATTAGAGGGACAAGAATCTCTCTCTCGAGAACATAGGCAAAATGTGAAATCTCAATATTATTGTAAGTAACTATGAATTTTATTCTTAAAAAAATTGAAACTTAGTGGTTATCATAATTTCTGAGGGGAGTGGGGGAAGAATAGAATAAATGGAAGTAGGGCATTTTTAGGGCATTAGAATTGTTCAGCATGATCTTGCAATAATAGATACAGGCCACTTCAAATTTTGTCAAAACCTATAAGAGTGTATGATCCAAAAGGTAAACCATAATGTAAACCATTGACCATGGTTATTAGAAATGCTTCAATATTTGTACATCAATTAGAAAAAATGTACCAGCCACATGTAAAATTTTATTAAGAAGGGAAAAGGGAAAGGGGTAGAGCATTGGGTATGTGCAAATCCCCTACATTCTCTATGCGACTTTTCTGTATCTTAAAGGTTCTTTAAAGAAAATATGAAAAAAAAATAAGACACTGGGGGAATATATGGAAGAAAATGTCACTGTACATACAAGACAACAGATCACAGTAATGAAAGACACAATGTCTAATTTTTAAAAAATTTTTATTTCAAAAATTTAAAAAAATATTTTTTTATTTTATTGGTTATTTTTAAAACTATTATTTCATTTTCTTAACAATTTTATTTGGTTATTTTTTGGCTTCATATTTGGAGAGGTTTTGGGTCACAGAAAAGTCACAACAGTGGCAGGGAAGGATCCCTCTTGTAAGGTGTCAGTGATGGGAAGATGCATGGGAATAAGTTCACCTGGGGCGTGCCTCTAAAGCATATGTATATGTTCAAGTGTTCATGGGATATTGTCTTGGTGGGTGGAAATCCACACAATAACCAAAAAATATATTGAATTACTATCCTGGAGAGTTCTGCTAAATTCTCTAACAGGATAGCAAGAATCTCCTGAGTGCAAAGGCAGTGCCTAGTGAAGGAAGACAGGCCATTACACCAGGCCCTTGAAATTGATGATTGTATTTATGAAACTTTTTTTGTAAAATTGAAACTTAGCCTAGTTTATATATTGCCTAAGAGTTGCTTCCTGAAAGCCTTCTTATTGCTCTAATTAAGCCAAACTCAACATATGGTGTGGGACATGACTCCTCAGAATGAGCCTCCCTGGTACTGAGGCATTATTACCAAATGACAACTAGCAATTCATCTGGAAAAAGACTTTGATCAAAATGGGTAAATGGCAAATACAAATGAGTTTCTAGGGCTAAGAGACATCAAAGTGAGTCAGGAGGTCGTTCCAGAGGTTAATCTTATGCAAGTCTCATTGACTTCCACAGTAAACAGTGACTTAAATAGTGGTGCTCCTGCAGGCTCTAGAGACATCCAGAAACTGTAAGCAGGGCAGACAGCTCAGGAATTCAGCACCCTGTCAGTGGGTCCTACTTTGGAGTTTATGCTTCCCAGCATAACAGAATTAGACACACTTACAGGTTCTCTACACATGGCTCTTCTGCCTCTTTTATTTGAACTTATAATTAGCACTATATTTGATAAATATATGTCCCAGAGGCTTAAATCTTTGATCTGTCCATGTGCCAGCTGAGCCCTGAATTTTAGCACAGTTGCTATACCTACTCTCCAATTCATTGGACCCACTCAGGACAACTAACAAAGAGATGATAATGGACAATGACCATCCCAAGGAACAGAGAGTGTCTGCAACTGCCAGCAAGATAGTTCCATCCATCTGCCCCATGGGATCTAAGCCCCCTACAATTAGAAGGAGAGTGGGTGTCACCATCCCCAAATCCTCAAGATTGGGGAATGAACAATGGACTAAAGTATACTTATTATTATTCTACTATAGACATTATTATTCTAGCAATGGAAGAACTCTTATCACTAATATAAAGGCAGTGGACACCAGAGGTTCTGAGGGATGGGACAGAGAAGAATAGGTATAATATGGGGGCATTTTCAGGACATTGAAGTTGTCTTGCATAACTTTGTAGTGCCAGATACAGGCCATAGTATATATATATATATATAAGATTTATTATTTATTTATTTATATATCTCCCCCTTGCTGCTTGTTCTTGCTGTGTTCATTGCTTTTGTGTTATTCTGTGTCTGCTTGTCTCCCCCTGCTGCAGCATCCCGCCGGGTCAGCTCACCGCATGGTGGCTTGCCTACTCGCGGCGGCTTGCCCTTCTCGCTGTGGCTTGCCAGCTCATGGCGGCTTGCCTTCTCGAGGCATCCTGCCTTCTCGAGGAGGCCCCGGGAACCAAACCCAGGGCCTCCCATGTGGTAAACCATAGCTCTACCAATTGAGCCACACCTGGTTCCTGAGGCCATAGTATATTTTGTCATAACCTACAAAATTGTGTGGAACAGAGTGTAAACTATAATGTAAACTGTAATCCATGGTTAGTAGTAATGCTTCAATATGGATTCATAAATTGTAACAAATGTACTACACCAATGAGGGATGTTGTTGATGTGGGAATGTGTGGCAGGGGGAGGGAGTGGGGGATATGGGAATACCTTATATTTTTATAACATTTATTTTATAACATTTATGTAATCTAAAGGTTCTTTAAAAATTAAAAAAATAAGAAAATATTGTTGTGGAGATGTGTTGGTGTGGATGTGACATCTTTATTAAGTAATACACAGTATAATGTGGACTTAGTAATAGGTCCGTGGTTTTCACCTGATTGGCAAAGGTGTCTGTGGAACAAAAAAGGTTAAGAACCCCTGAATTAAGCATTAATTTCTAGAACTTTGAAAAAAGAACAAGAAAATAAATCTGAAGAAGTAAAATATACTAATGAAATGCATTTATAAAATAAAAGCAAATAAACAAAAGCATTTATCATTACTAATAAGTGTTCTTTCTTTTAAAGACCAATTAAATAGATAAAATATTTGAAAGCCTCTATATGAAAGAGGGATGACTTTTTTCCTTCCCTGAGTCCTGGCAGGAAAAAAAGAATCCAACACAGATAATTCAGATAAAGGTTTTTGTGAAAGAACTAATGATAAAATTGTGGAGTAGGTGAAAGAAACAGACAGGAGATAATGAGGTACTTAGAGACTAGCAATAGTGGGAACCTTGTAGCCCTCTTGGGGCCCAAGGTTCAACATCAGAAAAGAATGCAAATCATACCCCATGAGGGACCAAACCACTGAGATGGCTCTGGTTATGGAAGAAGGCAGCTATTGCCAGAGATACCGCACTGAGAGAGCCAGGAAGAAATACCCTGACCTCTATTTCCTCTTGGCCTCTGCTCTCATGACAGTGCCTCCCAATGGCCAAACCAAATGGAAATTAACTGGAAGTGTAGCTCAGATGATATAGCTCAAAGGAATCTGAACCCTGAAACAAATCACAGGGAAGAGTAGGGTGAATAATGGAGATGGGGAAACAGAGAAACCTACATATGAGAAAGGAAATAAAACTACTGACATAAAATACATGTGAAATATATATATATATTTATATACACACACATAGGAATTTAGAAATCTATTAGAAATAAATAAATATTTATATATATGTGTATATATATATATATTTCTAAAATTGATTCAACAATTGAAAACTACATAGATAAAACTACATAGAAGAAATATTCCAGAAGTGCTGCTGGTTTCTAGAATATAAATGAGCCTTACAGATTTAAAAAAAAAACACCAAAAAACACTGTATTCCCATGTTTTGTTAAATATATGATGTTATGATCTTAAAAGTTTCTTCCTTTCTTCTATTAAATTTCTTAATATTAAATTTATATAAATACACATTTGGCATACACCCAAATACAAGAAAAATAAGAAATTGCTATTCTACTTGAGGTAGGAACTATTCCAATAATGCATGTGGCATGGGAAGAAATGAGAAAATGAATTCCTCTGTTTTCTAAATCTCAAGAATATAGGATTACAATGTATTGTGTGAAAGCTATGGTATCAAGGAAGCAGTTCCTATTGTCTCTACGCATATCGTGGTGATAAATCAAGTCTGGAAAGGTTGTGTCTTTAATCAAGTCAGAAAGCTGACCTTTTGGCTCTGCTTCAGAGGTTCAAGGCAAGTATTCCCCTGCCTGTGAAAGTTGAAGAGAAGGGGAGACTCAAGAGGGCAACTACAGAAATGACCTGGCAATTCCACAAAGGGTTTATTCTCAAGGGAAGAGTGGAATGTATACATTACCAGCAAGATAGATGTTTTTTTCAAAAAGATAATTTGATAGAAGACAAAGGTTTTAGAGGTGTGTGTTGGCTGTGACAGCTGGTAAAATTTGGAGACTGCATTCACTGATTACATCAATGGGGAAATTTTAAAAGAGGCAAAATATAAGGAAAATAACAACTTTAAAAGTTGATATACTTCAGTATTGAGTGTTCTGGTTACAAATTAGGGTTATAGTTATTAGTAACTCTGTTTTAAAATTTATGTGTTCAATATATTTGCAGGTACACAAACTTGAATTTGAGGCTATGGGCTTTCTGCAACTATATGGAGAGATAAATGAATTAATTAATAGTGTTCAGAAGAAGCTTCATTCTCAATTCAGACCAGAGGAAATGTTTGGGCTGAAATTACAAAATGTTAAAATACATTGTTTAATTATTTGTAGGATAGTTAATATTTGTCGAATATACTTAATGTTATTTCCCTGGTAAAAAATCAAATAACAATGCTTTTAATTGGGTGGTTTTAAATCATAAATTTTTCTTTTCATGTTATCATTCTTAGAAATTTTGCCTGGAATGTTGTTTACAGATATAAAATGAAGAAGGGTGCATAATATTAAAACTAGTAAAAAATGCTATCAAAAAAGTATTCTCTATTGTTTAATATTGGTTAATAAAGGATTTCCCAGTGTCATTTTAAAATATTGGCTTAAACTCATAATTTATGAGCTAAAAAGGTGACCCAGATAGCTCACATTCTCTATTAAATAATAATTTTTTCATATGATAAATTGACATGAGAATTTTCATTTTGATGAGTGAAGCTAAACCTTCCTGGAATGGTAAAATACCAAGAATAACTTCACAGAAAATTGGAATTAGAGCTGGTGGGAATAAGAACAAAAAGAAAAACAAACAAACAAAAAAAACAGAAGAAAAAGAAAATGCTATGCAGATTGTGGTCATTTGTTCTTCAAAAAGAAAAAAAATTGCAGCCAATTAGAATAAATTGAAGTTTTAAAAACAGCTTCCAATCAATGATAAGGATGGAATGGTAACATCAATTGTTACAAGGAGTATTTAACACATGCCTGAGTTCCTAGTTCTTAATAAGAAATGATATGTACTGGTCAAACAAAATTATATTATGGCCTATTTTTGGCGAGTATTTAAATTAAATTTGTAAATACTGCATAAAATCATGATGTTAGACTTATGTTATACATTCAATATATACATATGAATTTTATAAATGTATACTGAGAGAAAATACTTGGTACAGATTGGAAGCAAATAATGTGGGGAAGAGAAAATCAGTTTTTTTCCTAAAATTGAAACAAGAAATTTAGACAACCATATAAACATAAGGGAAATACTTGGTTTTATTGATCAGATTATTAGAAAAGAGAAAACACCAGTTGAAATGCATGAGTCAGTGAATTCAGAAGAATATATAAAGATTTCCAAGATCTTGTATAAAACAGCTATTGAAAGAAAGGAAAGAGTGAATTCTTGCAAAAGTTAAAAGGAATATGTTGAACAAGAGGTCACATGATAGGTCTACCCTAATATTAACCCAAGACAGAGAAGTAGAACTAAATATTCTCTCACTTTTCTTTTCTTTTTGGAATCCAATGGTTACTGAAGTCTGATTCATTTTTATGTTTTGGAGAAAATCTTTTTTTTTTTTTTTTTTTTTTAGAAGCTGACAGGGATTGAACCCAGGACCTCATACGTGGAAAGCAGGTGCTCAATCACTGAATTACACCCACTCTCTGAGATCACTCTTAAAAACAAATTCCTGATCCCTTGGAATTCATTTTCATTTTATTTCAGAGAATTTTTATAAAATCCTAAGCTCTTCATTACAATACCTGAAGTGATTGACATGAATTGAGTATATCAATTAGTAACATATGTGTGCTCAATAAAACAAGAAACTCTTAAAAAACAACTGATCAGAAAGAAAGAAATATATTTTTCTTCCATCTAGAAATCCAGGGATAATTAGCAGAGGTTGCACAGTTCTTTTACTTACTATAGCATCCTTGTAATTTTCTGATCCATTATCCTGGTTCATAGGTTCCATCCCAAAATATACTTCATAATCGAAGTTGGATGTTGAAGAGACAATTGTGGGCCAGCCGTATAGCCCAGTGGGTAGGACGCTGGTATACCACATGGGAGGCCCCGGATTCGGTTCCCGGGGACCTCTCCTAGCGGGCAGACTGCCTTGAGAAGGGCAAGCCACCATGGGCAGGCAGAGCCGCCATGGGCAGGGCAAAAATCTGCCACAGACAGGGCAAAGCCGCCACAGGCAGGGCAGGTCGCCCACAAACGGAGCACAGCCAGCCTCCTACGAAGTGAAGCGGAGCTGGCCGTGAATGGAAGCAGAAGCCACCCACAAGCGGGGCAAAGCCACCTGTGCGGTGACCGCTCTCGGCATGTTGCCACAATGGGGGGAGACAAAGCAGACAGAGAGGAACACAAGAATGGACACACAGCAAGAGCAAGCAGAAGGGGGGGGGGTATGTAATAAATAAAAAAATAAAAATCTTAAAAAAAAAAGAGACAATTGTCACATCAATGTTTTAAGTAAGAACTAAGTTATATGACACAATTAGCTGCAAGAGAGCATGACAAATGCTAGTATTTTTAGCTCAATTAATTTCCTCTTCAGAGAAAATCTTAATTTTTAAAATAAGGTCAAAGGGCAAAATGAAGAGAATCAAACAGTTTCTGTGATCCTGTGTGACTGTATTGGAACAATTGATCCGAATTCCTTTCTAAGCAAAAAATTCCTCAATGTCTTCAGAATTGTTTTTAAAATTTAAAAATTTATTTCACAAATTAAGTTTGAAGATGCTAACATTATTTTAATGTTGAAAGATTAATTTGAAATCCTTTTTGAGTAATAAATACATGTTTAAAAGATGGATGATTCATTTTAGCAGCAGAGTGTAAAGAGAAAACTCCAAACTGTTAAAAGTAAATTAGTAAATATGTCAAAATCAAGTCAAGTCAGTGTTATGATGTTTTTATACTCTGTGACTTTTCTAGAAATCATATTCAAATTTAATCAAAGTTGAGTCCTTTTTATAAAAATCCACACAATTCTTTAATAATATTCTTGATTTAAATATGTACTTTGAACAAAAAAAATTCCACATGGAAAATATTATCAACATATAAAGGAAACAAGTAACAAAACTAAAGGAAATATTAGCTATCCATGTTGTAGACAGTGGCCTAATATCTGAAATATAAAAGAGCTTGTAAAATTTTTGAAGAAAATTTGCCAAATATAGGTCAAAGCAATGAAGATAAATTTAATATTAAAATAAAGATAACAAATATATATGAAAAAAGATGGAACACAGACATAATGAGAGAAATGCACATTAAATGTACATTAAGAAACCAATGAAAAGCCTGTCAGATTAGAAAAAATCCAGCGTGAAGGCACACTTTGTTGGAGCAGCTATGAAAGGAGAAATAGACACTTTTATACACTGCTGATAGGAATTCTAAAACTCCTTTGGAAAGAGAATCAACAACATCTAATAGCACTACAAGTGTATCTACTCTATAACCCGGTAATTCCATTTTTTAATCTATCCTGAAAATTCTTCTGGGGCAGAATCTAAAATTACTTAAAATAATGAAAAACTAGGAAAATTTGACAATTTTTTCCAAGAAATGAAACGCAACTCTGAGAAAACTTTTAGAATTAATAGATGAATACTTTAAGTAGCTAGAGTACTTGGCTCAATAAGAGAAAGAAACTGCTCAGAATAATTGGAAAACTCATTGGAAAGATACTATGAGTATCTTTTAAAGGATTAAAAAGGAACAAATGGAAATTTTAGTACTAAAAAGTATAATAGGGAACCAGCTGTGGCTCAATTGGTGGGCTCTAGTTTACCACATGGGAGGCCCCGGGTTCGGTTCCTGGGGCCTCCTGGAGAAGGCAAGCTGTGGGGAGCAGGCAAGCCGTCATGCGGTGAGCTGACTCAGCGGGATGCTGCAGCGGGGGGAGATGAGCAGACACAGAAAAATGCAAAGCAAATGAACACAGCAAGCACAAGCAGCAAGGGGGGATATATAAATAAATAAATAATAAATCTTAAAAAAAAGTATAGTAATTGAAAAAAACTCACATGATGAACTTTAAAATAGAATGGATATAATAAAAGAGCCTGTGAACTTAAAGAGAGGTCAGTAAAATTATCTGATATGAAGAATGGGGCAAAAGATTTTAAAAACAGTGACAAATCTGCAAAGACCTGAGGGATGATAAAAAAGGTCTACCTTTGTGTAATTTGAAGCCCCAGAAAAAGTTAGGGAAAAGGGTGAAGAAATAATAATTAAAGAAATAATAGCCAATAGTTTCCCAAATTTTGTGAAGGAAATAACTTTAGAGATTCATAAAGATCAGTGAACTCCGGAAAAACCCGTGTCTATACACATTATAGTTGTACTACTGAGAAACAAAGTTAAAAAGAAAACCCTGAAATCAGAGAACAATGACATATAACCTACGGGGACAAACAATGCAAACAATTTTTGCTCCTTTCTCGCTAGAAACTATGGAGGCCAGAATACAGTAGAAAAATATCTTTAAAGTACTTAAGGAAAAATGGCACATTCAACCCAGAATTGTTTTCTCAGTGAAAGTATCCTTTTATACGAAGGTAAAATAAAGACATGTTCAGATAAAGAAAGCTAAAAGAATTGATCAGCAACAGACCTGCTGCACTACAAGAAATGACAAATTTCTTCAGACTGAAGGTAAATGCCAAATATGGAAATTTAGATTCACTGGCATTGTAAAAGCTAAACTATTTTCTTAACATCTTTAAAAAACAGAGAGCGGGGAGAAAATCACTATTATTTAATGATGACTGGCAG
>PVKH010019108.1:0-14946 GCA_004027955.1 Chaetophractus vellerosus
TCTTTTCCTAACCGTTTGAATTTAATGCTTGTATTAGGTTCTCCAAAGAAACAGAACTGACATATATATGTAATAATTGAGAGATTTATTATAGAAATTGGCTCACGTGACTGTGGGGATCAACAAGTCTGACTTTTGTGGGGGTGGCCACAAGTTAGAAACTCAATGAAGGTGAAGTTGAATTTCCCAGGAAGAAGCTGGCTGGCTGAAGTAGAGATAGAAATTCTTCTTTCTGACTGCTGAATTCCTCAATTCTTACTTTAAGGTCTCCAAATGATTGTATGAGGGAACTCTTCTCATTTTTGAAGGTGTTCTTTGCTGATTGTAGATGCAATCAATTGTAGATGCAATCAACTGACTAATGATTTAAACACATCTATGAAATACCCTGATAGTAACAATCAAGCCAGTGTTTGCTTGACCAAACAACTGGGTACCATAACCTAGCCAAGTTGACATACAAAATTAACCATAAAATGCTTAATTAATTTATTTTGACTTTTGTTGTTCATTAATATAATGTTTAATACTCTAGAGTTTTCTTTTTAGCACTGCTATGTTTATGGTGAAGATAATAACATTAGTTACCATTATTATTAAGTTCTTACCATGTCTTAGGGACTGTTATAAAATTTTACAACAATGCCACTACCACTATTCATCAATGATAGAACTAGGACAAGAGGCAACAAACAAAACTAATAACTTTTCCAAGATCAGACAGCCAGTAGGGGTCTCTATTGGTATGGAAAGCAGGAAGTGTGCCAAGATTTTAACAGATCAGATAGCATAAGACTACTCTTCTTAATTCATGGATGTAGCCATGTTTATTTTATATGCCAATCAAATACCTTACAGCATCCCTCTCTGGGATTGTGAAGAGGAGAGTTTGCCTTTGTTTAATAATAGGAATTGCTTAAAAGGGAGCAAAAAGTCTACAAGGACAGTTTGAAGACCAAAGATGGCAAAAGTGACAAGAGGCATGTTGTAAGTTCTGTGTGTGCCTCACCATTATAGACCTGTCACTAGTCCTGGAAGGAGGGTCAGGAAAACCTAAGGACTGAGCTGAATACAATACTGAACTTCCTCATTGCACTTTGGGCATATCATCTTATATCTTTGGGTTTTTCCCCCCAGGGTTCCTCACTAAGGTTCTAAAAAGTTAAAAATCAGTACTTGGACAGTGGTCAAGAAGAGACAATGTGCTGGTTTCAGCACTAGTGGTCACAGAAATAACACATATCCTTGTAAGTTTATGTCTGTATTACTAATAGGGTCTGTTCTTTTTAAGTCAACATAGCAACATCTTCTTAGATGTGAAATGATATCTCATTGTAGTTTTGATTTGCATTTTCCCAAGAACTAGTGATGTTGAACCTTTTTTCATGAGTTTTTTTTTTTTTTTTGCCATTTGTCAAATGTCTATTTAAGTCTTCTGCCCATTTTAAAAATTGGGTTGTTTGTCTTTTTATTGTTGAGTTGTAGTATCTTTTAATATATCATGGATATTAAACCCTTATTGGATATGTGATTTCCAAATATTTTCTCCCATTGAGTCAGCTTCCTTTTCACCCTTTTGACAAAGTCCTTTGAGGTCCAAAAGTGTTTAGTTTTGAGGAGGTCCCATTTATCTATTTTTTTCTTTTGTTGCTTGTGCTTTGGGTGTAAGGCTTAAGAAACTACCACCAACCATAAGATCTCAAGATTTTTTATTATATTTTCTTCTGGAGCTTTATGTTGTAGCTTTTATATTTAGATCCTTGATCCATTTTGAGTTAATTTTTGTATAACATATGTGAGAGGAGTCCTCTTTCTTTTCTTTGGATATGGCTATCCAGTTCTTATAGCACCATTTGTTGAATAGGCTGTTCTAGCCCAGTTGGGTGGGCTTGACAGCCTTGTCAAAATTCACTTGACCGTGTATGTGAGGGTCTACTTTTGAGTTCTCAATTCGGTTCCACGAGTCAATCAGTCTGTCTTTATGCCAATACCATGCTGTTTTTTTTTTTTTAACCACTGTAGCTATGTAATATGCTTTACAGTCAGGAAGTGAGAGTCCTTCAACTTTATTCTTTTTTTTTTTTTGAAGATATTTTTGGCTATTTGGGTCCTCTTGCATTTGCAAATAAATTTGATAATTGGCTTTTCCATTTCTGCCAAAAAAGCTGCCAGGATTTTTATTGGAATTGAGTTGTATCTGGAAATCAGTTTGGGTAGAATTGACATCTTATCAATATTTAGTGCTTTAGTCCATGAACATAGAATGTGCTTCCATTTATTTAAGTCATCTTCATTTTTTTAGCAATAGTTTGTAGTTTTCTGAATACAGGCCATTTATATCCTTGGTTAAATTTATTCCTAGATATTTGATTCTTTTAGTCCATATTATAAATATAATTTTTTTCTGATTTCCTCCTCAGATTGCTCACCAGTAGTGTATAGAAATGCTACCAATTTTTGTGTATTTATCTTGTATCCCTCAACTTTGCTGAAATTGTTTATTAGTTCTAGTAGCTTTGTTCTGAAATTTTCAGGATTTTCTGGATACACAAACATATCATCAGTGCAGAGCAAAAGTTTTATTTCTTCCTTTCCTATTTGGGTGACTTTTATTTCTTTATCTAGCCTAATTGCTCTAGCTAGAACTTCTAACACAATAGCAGTGTGACAGTGAATAGCAGTGGTGACACTGGGCAAATTTGTCTTGTTCCTGACCTCAGCAGAAAGCCTTTCCATTTTATCATTGAGTACAATGCTAGCTGTAGGTTTTTCATATATGCACTTTACCATATTGAGAAAACTTCCTTCTATTCCTATCTTTTGGTGTGTGTGTTTTTTTTTTCCATCAAGAAAGGATGCTGTATTTTGTTTAAATGCCTTTTCTAAATCAATTGAGAGGATCATATGTTTTTTCTTCTTCAATTTATTAATGTCATTTATTACACTAATTGATTTTCTTGTGTTAAATCACCCTTGCATACCTGGGATAAAACTGATTTGATCATGGTATATAATTCTTTTAATGTGCTTTTGGATTCTGTTTGCAAGTATTTTGTTGAGGATTTTTGCATCTATATTCATTAGAGATATTGGTCTGTAATTTTTCTTTTGTTGTGTCTTTATCTGTTTTTGGTATTAGGGTGATATTGGCTTTATAGAATTAATTTGGTAGCATTATTTCCTATTCAATTTTTGGAAGAGCTTGAGCAAGATTGGTATTAGATCATCTTTGAATGATTGGTAAAATTCACCTGTGAAGCCATCTGGTCCTGGGCTTTTCATCTTTGGGAGAATTTTGATGACTGTTTCAATCTCCTTACTTGTGATTGGTTTGCTGAGGTCATCTATTTCTTCTAGAGCCAGTGTAAGTTGTTCATGTATTTCTAGGAATTTGTCCATGTCATCTACATTGTCTAGTTTTTTGGTTTACATTTGTTCATAGTATCCTCTTATGATCTCTCTTATTTCAAGGGGTTAGTGGTAATGTTCTCTCTCTCATTTCTGATTTTAATTGCATCTTCTCTCTTTTTTTTCTTTGTCAGTCTATCTAAAGTTTTGTCAATTTTGGTAATCTTCTCAAAGAATCAACTTTTGGTTTTGTTGATTCTTCCTATTGTTTTTTTTCCCCTTGATTTTATTTATTGCTGCTCTGATCTTTACTATTTATTTCCTTCAGTTTGGTTTGGGATTAGTTTGCTGTTCTTTTTCTAGTTCCTCCAGGTGTGCAGTTAGATCTTCAAATTTAGCACTTTCCTCTTTTTTAAATGTAAGTATCGAGGGCTATAAATTTCCCTCTCAGCACTGCCTTGGTGGTGTCCCATAGGTTTTGATATGTTGTGTTCTCATTTTCATTTGTCTCAAGATATTTGCTGAATTCTCTTGCAATTTCTTCTTTAACCCACTGATTATTTAAGAGTGCATTGTTTAATCTGTGTATATTTATGAATTTTCCTTGCTTCCACCTGTTATTGATTTTCTCCTTCATTCTTTTATGATAAGAGAAAATGTTTGGAATAATTTTAATCTTTTTAAATTTATTGAGTCTTGTCTTGTGACCCAACATATGGTCTATCCTGGAGAAGGATTCATGAGTGCTTGTAAATAATATATATATTGCTGTTTTGGGGTGAAATGCTCTATAAATGTCTGTTAGGTCTAGTTCATTTATCATATTATTCAATTTCTCTGTTCCTTTATATATCCTTTGTCAGATGTTCTATCCAATACTTAGAGGGGTGTATTGAAGTCTCCAACTCTTATTGTAGAGACATCTATTCTTCCTTTCAGTTTTGCCAGTGTGTGCCTCATGTATCTTGGGGCACCCAGGTTAGGTGCATAAATATTTATTATACTTATTTCTTGGTGAATTTCCCCTTTTATTCATACATAATAATCTTCTTCACCCCCTATAACACTTTTGCATTTAAATTCTATTTTGTCTGATATTAGTATCACTACTCCAGCTCTTTTTTAGTTACTATTTGCATAGAATATCTTTTTCCAGTCTTTCACTTTCAACCTGTTGTGTCCTTAGACTAAGGTGAGCCTCTTGTAGATAGCATATAGATGGCTTATATATATATTTCTTATCCATTCTATCAGTCTATATCTTTTGATTGGGGAGTTCAAGCCATTAACATTCAGTGTTATTACTGTAAAGCATTACTTATATCATCCATTTTATCCTTTTGCTTTCCTTTGTCATATCTTATTATTGTCTGTCTTTTTACCATCTAGCTTCCTATTCCTAGTAATCTTCATTTCTACACTTTTTCAGAGTCTCTTGCCCTTGGTTTTTTTCTTTTCCTGCTGCAGCACTCCCTTTAGTATCTCTTGTAATTCTAGTCTTTTGGTAACATATTCTCTCAGTTTTTGTTTGTCAGTGAAAACTTTAAACTCACCCTCATCTGTAAAGGACAGTTTGCCAGATACAGAATTCTTGCCTGGCAGTTTTTGTCTTTCCATATCTTAAATACAGCATACCACTTTCTTCTAGCCTCCATGGTTTCTGATGAGAGGTTGGTACTTAGCCTTGTTGAGGTTACCTCGTATGTGGTGCTTTGCCTTTTCTCTTGCTGCTTTCGGAATGCTTTCCTTATCTCTGATATTCATCATTCTGAATAGTAGGTATCTTGGGATAGGTCTGTTCAGATTTATTTTGTTTGGGGTATGTTGTCCTTCTTGGATATTGATATTTATGTCTTTACTATGGGTTGGGAAGTTTTCAGTCATTGTTTCCTCAAATATTCTTTGCTCCTTTTCTGTTCTCTTCTACTTCTGGGACACTGATAATGCATATGTTTGTGCATTTCACAATGTCATTCAATTCCCTGAGACCCTGTTCCACTTAGCTACACCTCTTTGCATTTTTAAATGTTTGTTCTATGAATTACAATATACATTCTTAAAACTTCACATTGTATTATGAGTTAAAACTGTGCCAATTCATGTAAAATGAAGTCTTAAAATAATATAAGTCCATTTACAACCCTCTCTTTTATGTTTTAGTTGCCATATGTATTATCTCTACTTACATTACAAATTCCACAACACTGTGTTATAATTTTTCTTTAAACAGTTATATGTATTATAAAGAATAAAGAAGAAAGTCCCTTTTTGATTTAACCCATATTTACCATTTCCATTGCTCTTTGCTTTTTCCTAAAGATCTGAGTTTCCATCTGGCATGGCTTTTCTTCAGCCCAAAGAAACTCCTTTGGATTTGCTGGTGTTGAATTTTCTTAGTTTTCATTTTCTGAAAATGTTTTCATTTTTCTTCCATTCTTGAAGAATACTATTCCTGGATATAGAATTCTGGGTTGATAAGATATTTCTTTAAGCACTTTAAATATAGTGTTTCACTGTCTTTTGACCTTCTTTATTTCTTACAAGAAGTCAACGGTCATTTGAATTATTGTAATATGTCATTTTTTTCCTGACTGCCCTGCAGATCTTCTCTTTATATTTAGTTTCCAACATTTTAACTATGATACGCCTACTCAGAGATTTTAAAAAATTGTATTTATACTGTTTGTCATGCACTGAGCTTCTTGAATTTGTAAATTTATGGCTTTTACCAAATTGGGGCATATTCAGCTGTTGCTTCTTTGTATATATTTTTTCTATAACATTCCCTCTTCCCTCTCCTTTTGGTATTCCAATTACACATATGTTAGACCTTCTGTTACTTTTTAAAAGGTTATACATATGTTAGATCTTCTGCTATTTTTCTAAAGGTTTTCAAGGCTTTATTTTTTTGCAAATTTTTATTCTCTGTTTTTCACTCTAAATAATTTCTGTTGATCTTGCTTCAAATTCACAGACTCTTTCTTTGTTTAATTCTGTTATGCTGTGACAACCATCCAGAAAACTTTTTATTTCAGATTCTGTAATTTTAAATTCTAGAACCTCTATACCAAGGTATTATTTCTTTTGTTATATTTTCTTATTAATTACATGCATATTTTCCTTTATGTCACTAGACTTAGTTATAATAACTGCTTTTAAAAACCATTTCAGAAAGGGCAAAATGAGTAACTTTACAGTGCAGAAACCTGACAGACACTATTTCAGCCAGGTATTAATATCAACAAGTTAACATCAACAATGATAAGATGTGATATGATATGATTAAAGTGATACCTTATCTGTGCTCTTCTTTCCCAAATCATATTACCCCAGTCTACTAATGAGAAAAACATCAGACAAATCCCAACTGGGAGATATTCTACAAAAATGCCTTACTTTTTCTCCACAAAACTAACAAGGTTATCAAAAACAAGAAAAGTGTCAGAAATTGCAATAGCCAAGAGGAGTTTAAGGAGAGAAGACTACCAAATGTATTGTGGCATCCTGGAACAGAAAAAGAACACTAGGTGAAAACTAAGAACATCTGAATAACATATGGACTTCAGTGAAAAATAGTGTATCAATATTGGTTCATTAATGATAACAAAAGTGCCATACTAATGTAAATTTTTAATAATAGGGAAAATTGAAGGATATATGGGAATTTTTATACTATCTTCACAATTTTTCTATAAAGCTAAAACTGTTTTAAAATTTAAAAATGTATTTAAAAAACAGTATCTATTTCTGATAATTTCTGGGTTATATACATTTCTGATAATTTCTGGGTTATCTCAAGGTCAGTCTTTGCTCATTTTATTTTCTCTTAGAATAGGTTAATTTTCCTGTTTCTTCCCATATCAAGTAATTTTGTACTGCATTTTGGAATTTTGAATATTACAGTTTGGAGGCTCTGGATTCTGTTATAATCCTCTGAAGTGTATTTTTTATTTTTTTATCAGACAATTAAGTTTTTTTGACAAACTGAAAATTCAGTTCTTGAGCAGTTCTGTTATTTTATCTTTGGTTAGGCTGCTTGGGACCTGCCCTGCACACGTGGTTCTCAGGCCAGCCAGAGATTTGGGAAGACTTAATATACATAATGCAGAGCTCCCCCTTTGGCTCTCTCCTTAATCAGATTTCTCCTCACTTTCCAGGGGCTATGGTGGCCCTTTACTGTTCTTCTGCTGCTTCAAGCCAGAAGAACTGTGGATTTCTTTTTGAGTTTCAACTTCTCCAGTGTGCAGGTACAACCTCTACTCAGGGTAAAAGCCTTAAAAAATGGAAAATTTGCTTAATGTTATTCCCTTTCTGCAAGGGTCAACTATTTTAGTAATAGCTCATGGTGTGCTGGTAAACTGGCTCTGAAAAATAAAAGTCCTGATTCGTAGTGCTTACCAATTTCCTTGGTGTAAATACCCCCAACATGGCCTTAAATACTCCCACCATTCATAAATATTTAACAGTTGGCTTTCCTGGGAGCTGGCTTCAGCACACTACTGGTACCTATTATTCTCCATGGCTTAGTCTCCTTTGTGGCCTCCTCTTCCTCTGCCCATTTCTTAAATATCATTGATCTTCATTGGTCTTTTCTAAGTTTGTTTCTTTTTGAATATTGTGCACTTTCTAGGAGTAATCTCATCCACTTAAAAAGTGGATATAGAATTCAGATATGTTACAATTCACTCATTTTATAGTATACAATTTGATGGCTTTTAGCGCATTCACAGAATTCTGTCATCAAAGCAATTAATTTCAGAACATTTTTATCACCCCCAGAAGAAATACCATACTGACTAGCAGTCACTCTCCATTTTCCTAAACCTCTTCCCCCCACACCCAGTGACTAATCTATTTTCTATTCTGTTCTAGACATTTCATATAAATGAAATCACATAATATGTGGCTCTTTGTGACTTGCTTTTTTTTTTTTTTAAGGTTTCTTCCTTTTAGCATGTTTTCAAGGTCCATCCATGTTGCAGCATGGTATCAGTATATGATTCCTTTTTATCACTGAGTGTAATGGTTTGACAGTTTTATCTAATTATGAATTCCAAAAATATAATTTGAATCACGCTTGTAAACTGATCTGTTCATCTGAGCATGATTGGTTTATGATTAGGGCATTAACTGGGCCACGTTAGTAGGACGTTGAGCCCCGCCCCTCAGTGGATGTGGTCTCAAGTGTAAAAAGCAAGGCAGCAGATTTGAGAAGCAGATTTTTGAGAAGCAGTTCTGATGTTGGAGAGGAGCGCTCCAGGTGAAGACAAGTGAGCCGTTCGCCTGATAGTCTACAGCTGGCCTTGTGGAGCGACGCTAAGTGTAGAGAGCCTCATGGTCTACAGCTGAACTTGTGGAGGAAACAGAAGCTAAGCCCAGAGAGAAACGCAGCCCCAGCAGGAGAGGGACCCAAAGGCCTGAGCCCTTGCAGACATCGGCAGCTGTCTTGCTCCAACACATGGACTTTGGTGAGAGAAGAAACTTATGCTTTGAGACCTGGTAACTGTAAGCTTCTACTGCAAATAAATACCCTTTATAAAGACCAACCAATTATTGGTATATTTCCAAAGGCACCCCTTTGGCTGACTAATACACTGAGTAATATTCCATAGCATAGATAGACCTCAGTTTGTTTATCCTTTCATCAGTTGATAGACATTTGAGTTGTTTACAGTGTTTGGTTGTTATGAATAATCCTGCTATGGACATTCATGTACAAGTTTTTATGTGGACATATTTCTTTCATTTCTCTTGAGTATATAGCTAGTTGTGGAATTTCTGGGTTTTATGGTAACTCTATACATGTATTTAACTTTTGAGGAACTGTCAAACTATTTTTCAAAGTGACTGCACCATTCTATGTTCCTATAAGCCATGTATTAAGTTTATGATTTCTCCACACACTTGCCAACATTTGTCATAATCTGTTTTTTTGATTTTAGCCATCATAGTAGGTGTGAAATGGTATCTCATTGTGTTTCCCTGATGACCAATGTTGAACATTTTTTCATGTCCTTCTTGATCATTTGTATATCTTCTTTGGAGAAATGTTTATTCATACCCTTCACCTATTTTTAAATTGGTTTAATTGTCCTTTTATTATTGAGTTGTAATCTTATCCACTATTTCAGCTTCAATTACAGTTTTATTCATATGACTTTGAAGTAAACATTGAGTTCAGATTTCTTGTTTGAGTTTCATCAATGTCCCATAGCCACCACCAATTCAACATGATTCTTCAAACATGCTTATCTTTTTGAGTTATCTTATTGAATGGCCTCATTATCCACCATGAAACCTGGGAATCATTTTTTGAATATTTGATTAATTAGAAAGCCTCATGTAAGTATAGATTGTGGCAGTTTTATATTATTTATGAATTCCAAAAAGGAGATATTGATTATGTTTGTAAACTGGTCTGTTCCTCTGGGTATGATGCCCTTTGATTGTATTAGATTCTGTTGAGATGTCTTTGCTTGAATTACGTTAAGATTAGGGCTTTAATTTGACCACATCATTAGGGTGTGCATGGTTGAGTCCCTGCCCCTTTGGTAAGCTATATAAATGGATGCTCAATCAAGAACACAGAGAAGTAGATACACAGAGTATCCTTTGGCCTGGGAAGAGAGAGGAGCCTGACCTTGTGAAGAGAACAGAGCAGCTGAGCCCGGAAAGAAGTGAGTCACAGGAATAGAGATAAGCCTTATGCCAGCCTACAGTTGAGATCAGAAAAGCTTGGACTATGGGGCCTTAAGAGGAAAGAGGAAGGCTGAACCCTCTCAGACATTGCCCTCCATCTTGCTTCAACACGTGGCAACAGACTTTGGGTAAGGAAGTAACCTTGAGTTGGACTCTTTAGGGCTTTGTGCCTGTAAACTTCTACCCCAAATAAATGCCCTTTGTAAAAGCCAACAGAGTTCTGGTACTTTGCACCAGCACCCCTTTGGCTGATACACAGATAAATACAGTTTACAGTTGTAAAGAGAATTCATAAAAGTGTTAAGTTAATTTATCCAAAAAGACTATCATATATTTTAGGAAACTACTGAGTGCGCAAATTGATTGCCCTTGTGTTAGGAATAAAAGTTTACAGTAAAATATAGAAATAGTCAAATTATAATTTTGGGGAATCAGAAAAGTATCAGCATAGAACAAATAAATATAGAGCACACTCCTTTGACCAAAAAAATTGTAATCTTCAAATTGTAATCTTTCACATCTAATGAAAATTAGGATCTCTTCCTGTAGAAAAATGTGTTTACTGCTCAAAATGTTCAGTGTTCACAAATTCTCTGAGGTCCATTGGTGGATTTATACTAAAGGACCCCAGATCTACATAATGTAGAGATGGGGTTCGATGAGAAGTGTTATAAAGCAGTAAGTGTGAGTGTTGTCATAATGATTATGCTCACTTACTGTAAGAGGGTTTTTAAAATTTAAAAATTGGATCATAAATATATGGAAAAAAGAAATAAAAAAATATATTTGATGTTAATGTAAATCTTTACCTGTTTCAGAAAGATGAGTTACAGATAATCAGAAGGTAGTTCAGTATTATACATTAATGTGTAGTTCAATATCTGAAAGACATTATTTAAGAAGAGGGGAAGATTTGAAATGAGATAATAAGCAAAAAAATTTACATTAAGGATTTTCTAATAGCAGATTTAAAAAATTAAACAAATTTGATCTAGAGAGATACATATCCATGCCTTGAAACTTGCTCTTGAGATTTTGGGGAAGCATAGCATAGTTATTTGATTTAGGTTGTTTCTTTTTCTTTTCTTTTTTTTTTAGGAGGTACTGGGGATGAACCTAGGACCTTGTACATAGGAACCAGTTGCTAAACCACTGAGCCACATCTGCTCCCCAAAGAGAGTTGGCTTTTTCATTTGTCTGTTTGTTTGTTTTCAGGAGGCACCAGGGATCAAACCCAGGACCTTGTATATGGGAAGCAGGTGCTCAACCACTTGAGCTACATCTGCTCCCCTGTTTCTTTAAGAGTATTTTAAAAATACAATTGATCACTATTATAATGGCAAGGTATATTCTTCCAGAACTTCTCACAGAATTTCTAAATTGAATAATAAGCTGATTTACTTTGAAAGGACTGAAATATATAGGTCATGGTTTGCCCTGGCAGACTAAGCATCATGGATAAAAGATGTCACCAAGTACCAGCCTTGCCACAATGGTTCTAAATTACAACCTCAAGTACCATCAACTACTTTGAGTTGGATGTCTCAAGGACACATCATTGGTTTGTTAAACTGCTTTATCTGGAGGGAATAAAGACGGTAATATTATTTTCCTAGGTTAAAAGAGAAAAAAGAAAGTCAGGAATGAAAAAAAAGTCTCTTTTGCTCACATTGATTCAAATATCTAAACAAGGATAAATTCTAAGAGAATGTAGAATAACATATACTGAAACTGTGAGGAAAAATGTGTTAAAGTTAGGATATATTTGGTGCATTTTGCACCTGTAATCCTTTTAACTTGCTTGTATCTCTGAAAATTTAAGATTGTTTGTTTAATTTTTTTCCACGAAACATTTACATTCCAGTGTTTTGCAATCATGGGAGAGATTTTCTAAAATTACAATCAATTTTCAACCTATGGGTATAATTTCAATATTTAATTTAATACTGTTTTGCCTAGGAAAACTGATAAGCCATATACTTCAGCTAACTCAGAGGTTCTTAACAAGGGTTCCTTAAGCTTGAACTGAAATTCAAAGAAACATTATCTTGTGGAGATGTGTTAGTGCAGGTGTGGTATATTTATTAAATAAAACACAGTATAGTGTAGGCTTAGTAAGGGGTCTTTGGTTTTCACCTGACTGACAAAGGTGTCCGTGGAATGAAAAAGTTTAAGAATCCCTGCCCTAAATACTTTAACCCTGAACATTTTGATCCTTTGCATTTATACTTGAATAAAACATGAAAAATTTAAATTTGAAATGTAATCACATAGATGATCTTACTTCTGTGCTTCAGGTAAATATTTAATATTTGGAATTTTAAAATATTTTGAATTATAATAAAAAATGCTTTTCATGATAAACGCTTAGAATATAGACAAGCAAAAGCTAAAAAATTATCTGTAATCCCACTTTCAGAGAAAACTGACAAAATTTTGGCATTTATCAGTTCAGATGTTTAGTTTTACTGGCAGGCAAGTATAGCAACTAAAATAATGAGAATTATGCACACTTGTTTATCCTTTTCTTTCCATTGTACACTGGTTAGAATTTATGGAACAATGATGATAGGGAACACGGTTTCTTGCTTAATAGTATTGCTTCTAACATTTTACCCTTAAGCAGGATGCCAGTGATTGAGGTAACTTAGAGTCTCTTTGGCAATTTAATGCAAGTTTTCTTCTCTAATTTATTAAGATCACTTTTGAAACAGAAAATAAGGAATTTTAGTAATATTTATTGAGATTATGTACATTTTCCTAACTTTACCTATTAAATCAGATTAATAGATTTTGTTTTTAATATTGCTGATATTTAACATTTATCTTTACCACAGTTCTTTCTCTCCCTGAGCTCTTTTCCTCAGAGATATCCACTTTGAACTTGTTTAATTACTCCACATGTTACTTCCATATTTCTGTGGTCTGTGGCTTACCTTTTATCTTTCCTCAAGGTCTCATTTAATGAGCAGACTTTTTTTATTGACAAAGCCCAATTTATCTCGGTGTTTATTTTATGGTTAGTACCTATCCCAATGCAGAGAAGATATTTTCCTGTGGTTTATTCTGGAAGCTTAAAAATTTTAGCTTTCACATTCATGCTTATGATCCACTACAGATTAATTTTGTGTATGCATGAGGTAAAGTCAATTATTCATTGTTTTCCCCAACAGATAGCCATTGCTTCTTCACAATTTATTGAAAAGACTTTCATTTTCTCAGTGATCTGCACTGCACTTTTGTGAAAAATCAAGTGACCATATATATAGGTTTAGTTGTGGACTCTCTTTTATTGTTCCATTGATTTATTTATCTATCCTTATGCCAATACCACATTGTATTTATTAATATAGACTTATACTAAATCAGGTAGTATAAGTCTGCCAACTTAGTTCTTCAAGATTTTTTTTACTCTTTTGAGTTCTTTGCATATCCATATACATTTATGAGTCAAAGTGTCAATTTTTAGTGGAATTTTGACTATGATTTTGATGACTCTATTGGTCAATCTTGGGAGAATAAAAATCTTAAAAGATTGAATCTTTCCATTCTTGAACAGGATATAGCCCTCTGCTTATTTTGTTTTTCTTTAATTTCTCACATTAATATTTTGTGGAAGTCTTACACATTTTTGCTCAGTTGCCTCCTAAGTTAATTGATGTTTCTTGATGCGATCATAAATGGTATTATATTTCAATTTCACTTTTCAGTTATTTTTTTGCTAGCATATAAGAATATAAATGACTGTTATATTTGGACCTTGCATGCTATGATCTTGGAAAATTTACTTATTTGTTCTTGTAGGTTGTTTGTAGATTCTGTTGAAATTTTAATGAATATAGTAGTGCCATCTATGAAAAAAAGTTTTATTTCTTTCTTTCCAATCTTAATAACTTAACTTTTAAAAAACTTGTTTTACTACAGTTGCTGGAATTTCCAGTGAAATATTGAAAAAAAGTGACAAGAACAGATGTTCTTGTCTTGTTCCCAATCTTAGTGGAAAAGTACTCAGTCCTTAACCATTAGGTATGATGTTATATGTAGGTTAAAAAATAAATTTGTTGACCCTTGATCAGATCTAACAAGTTCCCTCCTATTCCTAGTTTGTAGAATTTTTATAACATCATCAAATATTTTTTCTGTAGGTATTGAGGTGGTCATATGGTTATTCCTTTTATACCTGGTGATATGATGAATTACACTGGTTGATTTTTGTTTTGTTTTTTTTTTATTGCCAGTGTCAACTTTCTCAATAAAAAATTCCCATGGCACTGCACACTTTACATATAATAACTCATTTGACCCTCATTACAACTCATACATGATGGGTTTGTTTACCATATTCACTTCTCCTTTGATGGAGAAAGTGAGGCACAGAGATAAATGTGGCCAAATTCATGAACTCCTAAGTGGAAGAGCCAAATTGTGAGGACCAAAGCTGATGTTCTGAACTCTGACCTGCACTTATCATTCAACCATGAGACCAATGGACTTCATACAAGGGTGTTCCAGCATCCGTGTTCATAACCCAAGGCAGTCATCAATGCTTTTTACTTGGGCATAGTCATTAGTGTGAAAGACACATAGAAGGCCACATGCTTCTGGTGAGCTCACGGATTCTGAGATTTGAAAGGCACCACATAGGACAACCTGTTCAACCTCCGTCAGTGCTGGGTCACTCCTCAGTACCTGGCCCAAATCTGATAAGTATAGAGGAGATATTTTAATGCATTTAATAACATTATTACCATGAGTTCCAGCTCAAATCCTGCAAGCTATATACTCTAGCAAAGTGACCAATAAGAATTCAAAGTACTATTTGGTTATTAGCATAATGGCTATCACCCTTGTTACAACTCTCTCTGTGCTCAACCCATGCCTCCATCTCCATAATGCACC
>PVKH010019109.1:0-14946 GCA_004027955.1 Chaetophractus vellerosus
CCTGGGTTCGGTTCCCGGGGACCTCTCCGAGTGGGCAGACAGCCTGAGAAGACAAAGCCGCTGTGGGCAGGGTAAAGCCGCCACGGTCAGGGCAAAGCTGCCACGGGCAGGGTGAACCGCCTGTGAATGGAGCAAAGCTGCCTGTGAACGGAGCAAAAAGCCACCCGGGAATGGAAGCAGACCCGCCCACAAGTGGGGCAGAGCCGCCTGCGCGGTGACCTGGCTCGGCGCGTCACCGCAGCGGGGGGAGACAAAGCAGAGACAGAAGAACGCAGAGAAATGAACGCAGCAAGAGCAAGCAGAAGTGTGTGGGGGGATATGTAACCTAAAAAAAATAATATAAAATAAAAAAAAAATATTAAAAAAAAAAGAGGATACCTTCTTCCTGCAGACTGGCTGCCAGTGATCCTGGACACTTCTGTCACATGGCAAGGCACATTGTGGCATCTGCTGTGGTCTCTCCCTTCTCTTCTGGGTTTCATTGCTTCCAACTTCTTGCTTCTGTGGCTTTCTCTCTTTCTCTGAATTCCATTCCTTTGTAAAAGACTCCAGTAAGAGGATTAAGATCCACCCTGAAAGAGGTGGGTCACATCTTAACTTCAGATCCTGCTTACAATGGGTCCACACCCACAAGAATGTATTAACTTTAATAACACACTTTTCAGCAGGTACATACAGGTTTGAACCATCACACTTGGATATATTGTATATACCAGGATTGAGTAAGTATGTGTATGTGTGTGTGTGTGTGCAGTCAAAGCAAATTCTCCTACATACCTACAAGATGATATGCCTCAGAAAGCTACAGCTTTGAGAAAGAAGATAAATATAATTGCACAGCAATGAGAAACAATGCTTTAGATGCACTCAAAGCAACATGGATAGATCTCAGAAAACACTGGGCTTAGTTTTTCACTTTTTTGCAAGTAGGAAGCAGAACGAGATATTTTATTTAATACCATTTATGTAAAGTAAAAATTGATTCATACATAATCCAGTGCTGATGTGACTTTCACGTGTGCTACCTTCTCATCACTATCACCATCAAACTGTGCCCAGCATATTGTGACCGGGAACATCAAAAGCTGAGACTGAATTTCACAAGAACTTATTATAATAAACACATGAACATTAAACATTAAAACAGTTGCCTATAGGTGAGGGAATATCTGGTTGGAAGGGAATAAGAAAAATGATTACACTTTCCAGCCTATAGTGCTGTGATATGTAGCCAATGGTTTATTGGGCTTCATGGGTTTGTTGAGTTTCTTGGATAAATTTCTTAGATATCCATTTAAAAATATCTGTTGATATTTTAATAAAATCTGAAATGTTTAGGCCAATATTACTTAAAAAGAAATCCCCACACTTCCTTCCTGAATTCCTCTTCTCACCCCTTCTTCTCTTCACTCTGGTTGTCTAGAACTCAAACATCTCCTAGCCCTGTGTGAGTCCTTGTATATTTTCAGTTTATAGTTCCCTATTACTTGCTCTTTTTACCTGGCATGTTTTTTATTCCCAGTCTCATGAGTGTTTCCCCATGCATGTATGCTTATTATTAATCAAATGTCCAGGGAGACCTTTCTAGGGATTTCTGGAATTTTTTCTCAATGTCATTTTTCCTTCTTCAGTACTCTACTCCACAGTTTTCAGCCACCTCATCTTTCCGCATCTCCCCTCTCTGGTTCCTCTACTCAGGAAGTCCCGGCAATATGCTTGGATTCCCCTCTCTGAACCTCAGTCTGAAAGACACCCCCAGGCAATAAGTCAAGGTGGTCAAAAGGACCACCTTTTAGGTGGTATTTCCTTCATGGAATGCAGATCTGTCCTGCCTGTTGTCTGATATTTGAAAACAATTGTTTCATATATGTTAAGTTTTCTTGGTGCTTATGATTGGAGTGCTAGTTTGGTACCCAGGCAAGGTAATTTGAATAAGGTCTGACTAATGGGATGTGAGTTTAAGTGATGCGAATCACTTCTTTTTCAAGTTTTCAAAGGGAAGGAATATTGTTTTCCTTTTCTCCCTTTTTTCTTATTGCTAGAAGGAATGAAGATGTGATGATGGGAACTGTTATAACCATATTGGTCTCCAATATGGATGTTAGATCATCAAATTTATCAACAAGATAAAAAGAATGCTGGTCATTTGGCAATCATATGTAGCACTTTACTAGCATCTTACTTGTCCTTACCAGATTGCAGATTGCATTTTATTTGTGAGAAAGAAATGATTTTTATTAGTTAAATGCCATTTTTATGTTCAATCTCTAACTTACAATGGTTGAGCAATTATCCTGACTAAGGTAGTGAGGTACACAATTTAAAACAAGAGCAAAAAATATAACAGAAGACAGAGACAAATGAAATCCACCCGAACCCAATCTTGAACCTGGAGCCAAGCCCAGATGATCTGTATTCTGAGGTTGTGCCACCTCAGCTAACCAGAAAACCTATGACTGAGGAAAAATAAGTGTTTATAGTTTGCTTGTTGTGTATCATTACTGTGATAATATTGGACTAATTCAAAATATTTGGATGTGTGTATGAGATAACAATGTAATGTAAGATTGTGTATAGATAAAATTCATTCAGAGGTAAACATTTAACTTATTCATCTTTCCTTTTCCCTCCCTTCTCCTTTTTCCACCACAGATTCTTTCAGTACTTTCATATTGTAGATATTTAATAAGCTCTTGTTGAATAGAATTGGAGTTTGAGGAAGGAATGACTAAAACTACTTACCATTAAGAAGAGGGTTTTCATTATTTTTTAATATCCCAATCCTTTAATTTAATTTTATTTTTAGTTTTAAAAAATTTTTATGTATTTTATTTCTTATATTTAAACCTATCATTATTATTTCATTTTCCTATTAATTCTATTTGGCTATTTTAATGGCTTCATTTTTGAAGAAGCTTTGGACACAGAAGGGTTATAACAGGAGCAGGGGAGGATCATTGGTGTGGGGTGTCAGTGATGGGGGATCCATGGGAGGAAGTTCACCTGGGCATGCATATAAGGTATATAAATATGTTCAAATATTCATGGGGCATTGTCACAGTGGGTGGCAACTCACACAATAACTGAGAGAATATTTAATTCCCATCCCGGAGAGCTCTGGCACATTCTCTAATGGAGCAGCAACAGTCCCCCAAGTGCAGGGGCAATGACTGGCAAAGGAGGGTGGTCCATTGATGGGCCCTTGATATTGACAACTATGCTTATGGGCCTTTGCTCTTGAAATAGAAACTTAGCCTAGTGTTGTGGGGAGCCTAAGAGAGCCTACTTGTTGCTCAAATGTGGCCTCTCTCTAAGCCAAAGTCAACGTATAAATGCATTACCTTCCCCCCAGTGTGGGACATGACTCCCGGGGATGAGCCTCCTTGGCACTGAGAGATTACTACCAAACACCAACTAGCAATGCAACTGGAAAAAAACCTCAAATAAAAGGGGGGGAAATGTAAAGACAAATGATTTTATATGGCTAAGATACTTCAAAGTGAGTCAGGAGGTCATCCCAGAGGTAATGCTTATGAACATCTCAGCAGGATCTCATGGACTGCCAAAGTGGATACTACCCCCAAATAGTGGGGCTCCTGAGGGCTCTGGAGACACTCACATCCTATGGTCAGGGCAGATAGCTCCAGCGTATGCCAGTGGGCCATACTTTGGAGTTTGTGTTCCTGAGAATGACAGAGTTGGACTCAATTATTACCCCCTTACACATGGCTCATCTGTCCCTTCTATTTAAACCCAGACTTGGTGCTGGAGTTTGTAGGTGTATGTCCAAGAGACTGAAGTCTTTAGGCTGTCCATGTGCAAGCTGGGCCCAGAATCTCAGCAGAGTTGTAACACCTACTCTCCAGGACAGCTAACAAGGAGATGAGGATTGACAACCACCATACCAAGAAAACGAGAGTGCCAACAACTGCAAGCAAGAGAGTCCCATCCATCAGCTGTATGGGATTGAAGCCTCCTCTCAATTAGAGGTGAAGTGGACATCACCATCCCAGAAACCTCAGGATTGGGGAATGAACTATCGACTAGAGTGGACTTACTGGTATTCTACTATAGACATATTGTGATTCTAGGATTGGAAAAAATTACAACATTGATGTGGAAGTAGTGACCACTGGAGGCTCTGGGGGCAGGGAGAGGGAAAAACAGTTGTAATACGGGGCTTTTTCAGGACTAGGAAATTGTCCTGAATGACATTGCAATGACAGATATAGGCCATTTTAAATCATCACATAACATGCAGAACTGTGTGGGAGATGGTGTAGACTGCAATGTGAACTATGGTCCATGCTCAGTGGCAAAGCCCCAGGATGCATTTATCAATTGCAATGATGTGCCACACTAATGAAGGATGTTTATGTGGGAGGTTGTGGGAGGTGCGGGGAGTGGGGCATATGGGAATCCCTATATTTTTTGTGTAACTTTTATGTAATCTAAGTATCTTTTAAAAAATTAAAAAAAATTTTTTTAAAAAGAGGAGTGAAAGAAAAATATTAATTTAAGCCAAGACACCTTTACAACATACACCAAAGAAATTGAATATCAGGAGCTATTTTTTTTCATTTTTTTTTGTTTTGATTTTTAAAAATGTTCCACTGAAAGCATTTTAATGAAGTCCCAGATGGACTTCAGAGGACAGGATTTCTGAAAGCATATCATAATATGTCTCTAGATAGAAGATTCTGAGTAGTTCTCACCCTCTGGTAGTTCTAGCCAGGGGAACATGGTGTCATGGAATCTTATTAACAATCAACCCCTCCAAATCACATAAATCCCAAAATGATCAAGCTCATGGGCCTGAAAATTGGTTACAGTTTGGCTGATCTAGGCTGGGATCATTTGGGCCAGTCTGGACCCAAGTATTCAGGTCAGAGTTAGGTTTTACCTTGTGTTTTTGACTCAGGATTCAATCTGAAAAAACAGGTGCCTTCTGCCACATGTATTCTCATGGAGAGAGAAAGAAGACCAAGAGAGCTGCTAGAAACTTACTATGCCTCTTAATGCCTTACCTCCCTGGCACACTGCCACTTATGTTCTTTTTCTGTCAGTTAAACCAAGTCACATTTCCAAGCCCAAGGTCAGTGACTAGTACTCTTGCTACTCAAATGGAAAGCAGTGCAAAGTCACAGAGCAAAGGGCATGCATGTATACTATAAGAAGGAAGTGAAGATTTGGAAACAAAAATTCAATCTAACACAGAGGGCAAGAGAAGAGAGAGTTTCAAAGAGGAGGCAGTTATAAATCAGATGCCTAGGGATACTTAAAAAAAAAAACAAGTGACTTGATTAAAAAAAAATAAACTTTTTGTATTGGGAAAATTTTAGGTTTACAGAAGAGTTGCCAAAATAGTATAGAGAATTCCCAAGTAACCTTTTCCATATTTTTTCCTAATATTAAAATCTTATATAACCATGGTATATTTTTCAAAACTGAGAAATTGACCTTGGTACACTACTATTAACTAAATGCCAGACTTCATTTGGATTTCACCAATATTTGCAACATTGTTCTTTTCCGCAGTATCCATTTTAGGATACCACATTGCACTTGGTAGGGCCATCTTACATCATCAGACTTGTCTTTAGTTCTTTGAGATAAAGCTTTCAAAAATCTGTGTGATTTTGTAACTGGAAATTCTATCCTAATTTACAGTACCCATTCATTATTTGTGATCTACAAATCATAACTGCTTTATTACTTACTTTTATAATCCTCTTTACTTTGACATAATTGTGGACTCACACCAAGTTGCAAAATTAGCCCACAGAGTGCTACTCATCTAGCTTCCCCCAGTGTTGACATCTAATATAAGTATAGTATAATATCAAAACCAGGAACTTGCCAGTGGTACAATACTGTTAACTAGACAACAGACTTAATCCAGTTTCCACCATTTTCTACATGCATTCATTAGTGTGTGTGTGTTTGTGTTGGTTTATTTCTGGGCTCTCTACTGTATTCAATTTATCCATGTGTCTATCCTTCCACTAATTTATCCATGTGTCTATCCTTCCACTAATACCACAGTGTCTTGATTACTGTAGCTACTTAGTAAGTCTTTACATGAAGTAGAGTGATCCTGCCACTTTGTTCTTCTTTTTCAAAATTGTTTAAGCTATACTAGGTTTTTTTTTTCCATTCCATCTGTCTGCCCCACGGAATCGAAGCCATGGAATCTTAGTCATAAACAGAGTGAGCATCACCATTCCCAAATCCTCAAGATTGGGGAGTGAACAATGTCTAAAGCAGACATTATTATTCTATTACAGATTTATTATTTTAGCAATGGAAGAACTTGTATCATTGATATAAAGGCAGTGGCCACCAGAGTTTCTGAGGGGAGGGAGAGGGAAGAATAGGTATAACATGGGAACATTTTTGGGACATTGGAATTGTCCTGCATGACATTGCAATGATGATACAGGCCATTATACATTTTGTCAAAACCTATAAAATTGTGTGGGACAAAGTGTAAACTATAATGTAAACTATAGTCCATGGTTAGTAGCAATGCTTCAATATGTTTTTATCAATTGTTACAAATGTACCACACTAATGAAAGATGTTGTTAATGTGGAAATGTGGGAGGGGGATGGGGTGGGGAATATGGGAATCTCCTATATTTTAGATGTAACATTTACATAATCTAAAGCTTCTTAAAATTTTTTTATAATAAGCTTATCCACATCTGTAAAATTTATTTCTGATTTTTTATGGAAATTTTGTTATATCTATACATCATTTTGGTAAGAATTAATATTATAACTATGTTGAAGCTTCCAATCCATGAACATGGTATGTCTTCTCTTCATTACATTTTCTTTGATTTTTATTTTTCTGCATACAGATCTATACCCAGGTATTTTATTTTTAGAGTGATTATTAATGGTATTGTGTTTTAAATTTTATTTTCAAAATGTTTATTGCCAATATGTAGAAGTACAATTGATTCTTGTGTGCTGATAATCTTTCCTTTGGTCTCGCTGAACTCATATATTAATTCTAGGAATTTTACTTTTTCTCTGTCAATATCTTGTGATATTCTAATAGACAAACATGCCATCTGCATATAGGGTCAGCTTTATTTCTTCTGCCTCAATTTGTATGCCTTGTATTTCCATTTTTTATTTTATTGTATGGACTAGGAGTTCTAGTACTATATTCAGTAAGAGTATTTAGAGTGGATATCCTTGGCATGTTTTGTGTCTTAAAGAGAAATAATTCTTTCAGCATTAAGTATGACCTTTCTTGTTAGCTTATTGCAGATGCTTTTTATAAGGTTGAGGAAGTTTTCCCTCTATTCCTAATTTGCATAGATTTTTTTTAAACCATGACAAGGTGTCAAATCTTGCCAGATACTGAATCTGTATCAGTTGATATGATCTTTTGATACTTTTTCTTTATCCAGTTGATATGTAGGTTTCACTGATTGATTTTCAAGTGTTGAGCCAACCTTGCATTCTTGGAATAAATCCCCCACGATCGTATTGAATAATTGTTTCTATATATTGCTGGATTCAGTTTGCTAGTATTTTGTTAAGAGATCTTTTTGTATAAGTTCATTTGAAAATTGGTCTGTGGTTTCTGTTTTTCATTGCATTTTATTAATTATGATAATCATGGCCTCATAAAATGAGTTTGGAAATGTTTCCCCCTTCCATTTTCCTGGAAAACATTGTGCAGAATTGATGCTAATATATGTTTGGTAGAATTCTCCTTTCAAAAAATCTGGGCATGGAGATATCTTTTCTGGAAGCTTTTAAATTAGGGATTCAATTTCTATAATAGTTTTAAGACTATTCAGATTGTTTATTTTTCATTGGGTGAATTAAGTGTTTGTTGTTTTGGAGGAATTGGTCTATTTTGTTTATGTTTTTGACTTTATGTGCCTAGATTTTTCCATAGTATTCCCTTATTTTCCTTTGAATGGTTTCAGAATCTCTATAATACCCCTTGTTTCATTCTTTTTTTTTTTTTAAAGATTTTTAAATTTATTTTATTACATATCTCCCCTTCCCCCCGCTGCGGCGACGCGCCGAGAGTGGTCACTGCGCAGGCGCGGCTTTCCCCACTTGTGGGCGGTCTCTGCGTCCGTTCACGGCCGGCGCTTGATTCAGTTCACAGGTGGCTGGCTGCGCTCCATCCGCAGGCGACCTGCCCTGCCCATGGCAGCTCTTGCCCTGTCCGTGGTGGCTCTTACCCTGTCCGTGGCAGCTTCTTGCCCTGCCCACGGCAGCTCCGGCCCACCCATGGCGGCTTGCCATTCTCAAGGCGGTCTGCCCGCTAGGAGAGGTCCCCGGGAATCGAACCCAGGGCCTCCCATGTGGTATGCCGGCGCCCTATCCACTGGGCTATCGAGCCGGCCCCTGTTTCATTCTTAATATCATTGATTTGTGTCTTCCCTTTTATTATCTTTGTCAATTTTGCTATAAGTTTATCAATTTTATGATCTTTTCAAAGAACCAACTTTGTTTCGCTGGTTTTCTCTATTGTTTTACTGTATTCAATTATATATATATTTTTCTGATCTCTATTGTTTCCTTATGCTTGCTATGGGTTTGTTTTCTTGTTATTTTTCTAGATTACTGAGTTGGTAACTCTGATATTACAATATGCACACACAACTTATCACCATGTATTAGTATTTACATTTTACCACTTTTATTTATTTATCTATTTTTGGTTACATCCCCTGACCTTTCTGCTTGCTCTTGCTGTGTGTCCATTCTTCTGTGTTTTTCTATGTCTGTTTCTTGTCTCCCCCCTTTTTTTGCAGCGACGCACCGAGTCAGCCCTCCGTGGAGGCTGCTCGCTCCATTCATGGGTGGCTCCATTCCGTTTTCACGGGCGGCTCCATTCCATGTTTTGCAGGCAGCAGTGCTCCATGTTTTGCGGGCTGCCTGGCTTCCCACTTCACAGGTGGCAGCTCCGTGTTTCACGGGTGACTTTGCCATGCCTGTGGCGGCTCTGCCCTGCCCGTGGTGGCTTTTTGCCCTGCCCACGGCAGCTTGCCTTTCTCAAGGCCGTTTGCCCGCTTGGAGAGATCCCCGGGAACCAAACCCAGGGCCTCCCATGTGGTATACCGGCGCTCTTACCCACTGAGCTATCTAGCCGGCGCCTTACCACTTTTAGTATAATATAGAAATCTTACCTCCATTTGGTTTCCTTTAGGTTCTCCCCTTTACAATATTAATTGTCTTAAGTATTTCCTCTACATACATTCAGAGCACATCAGATAATGTCAAAATTTTTTTCCTTCAATCTTCAAACATAATTTAAATAATTCCTTAGGATAAGGATAGCCTCTTACATTTACCCCAATATTTACTCCTTCCATTGTTTGTGCACCCTTCCTGCATACCTGAGCCATCATCTCTCATTTCTGTTGTGTTTGGAGAATAAATTCTCTTAGTTTTCTTTCATCAGATAGTGTGTCTTATAATATTATTGTCTTAAATTCTGCAAATAATGTGGTTTTGGTATATTTATGGGTCCCAAGAAAACAGTCCTGCTTTGGCAGCTGGAGGAATTTGGTTGTAGATGGCAACCATGTATTCTATATCCCCTCAACTCTTATACTACATTCACAGGCAAAAGTAGGGGTCAAAGAAAGTTGGGCCTCTCTAGTGAGGCCCCTACCATTTTAGAGATGCACAATGTCCTCTAGTGGTCCCATTGCTTTATAGCAACATTATAGATATGAAACTCATTGTATGATTCTCGTTTAAACATGGGATCATTCACCCATGAACCCAACACTCATCCTGTATCTTCTGTGAACCAAAATCATTGTTTTTTTAAGGAGAGGAAGGAGAGCACTCATGCATTACTGTTAACCCTCCAGGTGTGGAATGCTGCCATACACCCAATCTGTGGGTGTGTGTGGGTGTTTGGTATTTTCTCCTTCAAAGAACCCTGTCTACTAAACAAATCCATAAAATTTCTTTCTTGCATGAAAGATTCCTATTCATAAACACATATGAGATCTACTTACTTGTATTAAGTACTTGCCCTGACTCATGTTTTTCCATCTATTGGAGAAATATTGACCAAAAATGACAACATTTCTTTCATCTTGGATCTACAGTCTATGGAAAAGACGGACTGAGAAGATTAACAAGAAGACTGCTGCTGTAGAACTGGGAAATTTTCCTTAGTGACCACCTTAAATAGGTCTTGGCTTAGTCATGAATCTTAACTGTGCACTAAAAACTCTTTTAATGAGTCAGTGCTTCAAAGACCAGGCTATGCTTATGAGTAAACACTATGCTGCAAACTCTGTAGGCTGGGAAAATGAAGGAAATTTGGGGTAGGAGAACATTTTTCTTTAGCTGAAAGGAGTGTCCAGGCAACCAGAAACAGAGTACAGGCCTGTGCTTCCTTAAAAGCCAAGAAAGAACACAGTTGCCTGCAGAAGGCCTGTATGATCCTGTGTAGGACCTTTGTTTATCTCACTGTTTGGTTGGTATTTAATATTTATTTGATGTATTTATGGTACCAAGTGAAATATTGCATTCAAGTACTAATGTTACTACTCACTCACAATAAATGTTGAATAATTGATATTTATTATAACTACTAGCTCTACCACCTCTACCACATCACCTACTGAGTGTGCCACTGCCTCCTCTATCACTCCAAACATATATAGGTCCCCTATTCCAACCTCTCCTTCACCATCTTCCTGACATTCCCAGAAAAGAAGAGTGGTGAATACGAATGATCAAAGACCATCAGGGAACCCTAAAAATTAAAGTTAGATTTGAGTAACTTTTTGAATATGCCCAAGATATGGGTTGAGGTTAAGTTTTTGCATTTGGATGTCCAATTGTTCCAGCACAATTTGTTGAAAATTCTCTTCTATTTCCATGGAATTGCTTTTGTTTCTTTGTTGAAACTCAATTGACCCTATATATGTGGGGACTATTTCTGAAAACTATTCTTTCCATTGATCTTTTTTTGTCTATTATTTTGATAAAACCACACCTTCTCTATTAGTGTAACTTTGTATTAAATATTGAAGAAGAAAATATGAGTCCTCTGACTTTGTTCCTAATCAAACTTGATTTGGCTTTCTTTCTTTCTTTCTTTCTTTTTTTTTTTTTTTGTAGTTCTGTAGCTTTTCCAGATGAATTTATAACCAGCTTGTCAATTTCTACAAAAAATCCTGCAGTAATTTTGATTGGAATTTCATTGATCTATAGATTAATTTAGGGAGAATTGACATCTTAACAATATTGAGTCTTCAAACCTCTAAACATAGTACAACCATTTTCAGGTCTCCATTGTGTGTTTTTTGTTTTTTGTTTTTTTGCATCAGTGTTTTGTGACTTTTTTGGTGTACATATCTAGCACATATTTAGATTTATACTTAAGTATTTCTTATTTAATTCTTCCATTTTAAATAATACTTGTTTATTTTTATTTTTTTATTTCATTAATGCTCTTTTTTTAAACTTTCATTTTCCAATTATACTTTGCTAGCTAACATCTAGAAATACAATTAATTTTTACAAATAGACTTTATATCCTGTGACCTTTATTAACTCATTCATTAGTTTTAATTGCTTCAGTAGATTATTTCTTTTTTGCATTTTCTACATAGACAATCATGTTTTTTGTTAATAGTGGCAGTTTTATTTTTTATTTTCGACCTTATTTTATTTTGTGTCCTATTGCGTTGATTAAGATCTCCAAAATTATGCTGACTAGAATGGCAAGGGTGGGCATTATTCCCTTGCTCTTGATATTTGAGGGAAAGCATTCAGTCTTCTTCATTAAGTATGATGATAAATGAAGGTTGTTGATAACTTTTTCAGAGTGAGTTCTTTTCTATGGCTACTTTGCTGCAAATTTTTACGATGAATAGATATTGACATTTGCCAAATACCTTTCTGTATTTACTGAGATAATTATGTGATTTTTTTCAGTTTTTTGGAAATGTTGAATTGCATGGGTGATCTTTGTGTTTTGAAACAGTCTTGAATTCCCTGAATTAAACCCCACTTGGCAATGGAGTGTGTTATTGATATATTGCTGAATTACATTTGTTAATATTTGTTTTGGATTTTTGCATCTGTGATCATGAGAGATATTTTTTATGTAGTTTTCTCTTCTTTTAATTTTGACAAAAAAAATATTTGATAGGGAGTACCTTGAATCTGGTGATGAATTTGGGAGTACTGCTACCTTAACTATATAGAGTTTTCATCCATGAACATTTAGGTCCTACTTAATTTATTTCAACAATATTTTGTAGATTTTAGAATACAAGTTTTGCACTTTTTTCTTAAATGCATATCTACTTAAGTATTTTATTCTTTTGATTCTATTGTAAATGTAGTTGTTTCCTTACTTTAAGCTTTAGTTCATTGCTAGAGTACAGAAATACAATTGATTTTGAATATTGATCTTGTATCCTGAAACTTGCTTAATTGTAATGTCTAAGATTTCAAGTGCTGTCTTGACATCTTTCAGCCTCACAAGGCCCCAAAGTCTTAACCATGATTTCCCTTGCTCTCACCAAATATGTCCCCCACATTGCAGCTGGAAACGTTGCCCAATCAGCCAGACAGTCTGAACTCCATCTGGTCCTCCTGTGATGCTGCTTCCCATGCTACTGTCCTGTGTGCTCTCCTACCCTCCAAGGGTATGAAGGTACATATCCATGGTGGCCCAAGGCCCCAGCAGGGATGAAAAAGTGTGTGGGGAGATCATTTGGTATTCAACTGCTCTCCTATGCAAAACGTCTAGCCACCTCATTGGGGCTTTGCCCTGCACTCCTGCTTACCAGCGTGTCAGAGGACTAATCTTATGATCACAGAGTTTGATGGTCCCTACCCAGGTCACAGACAAAAATCACCTTTCTGCATATGCACTCCAGAACCTGGGGAAATTGGCACTCCCAGAGGTGGAAGATGGCAGCCTATGAGGCAAAATAGTGGGTTCCCTCCCTTTCCCATGCAAAAAGTCTCTACTAGGACTTATCTGTCAGATGGAGAGAGAAAATGAAAACCATGAGTACATGGCAAGAGGCCCCCTCCCAAATAAAAATAAAGAAAAAAAGAAAAGAACAGGGGAAGCCTGAGTTGTGAGAAAGAAGTAGAGGGTGGTTTCAATCCATGACCTCTGTTTAGTGGCCCAAGGCTCTTCCATGGCATCAACCTGCCACGTGTGGCTCTATCACAACAGAGTTAGAGGGAAAAACACCCTTTTCTGGGGGCCAGCAAAGGAATAGTTCAAACCCAACTTGAGCCCAGGCTCCCTAAACCATACAACCAGGGAGCGGATGCGGCTAAAGTGGTTGAGCACCCACATCCCTTATGGAAGGTGTCTCCTGGAAAAACAAACAAAACAAACAAACAACAAGCAAAACAAACAAAAAACCAACCCAGGGAAGCTTAGTGGCTGAGTGCCAGCTTCCCACATATGAGGTCCTGGGTCCAATCCCCGGTGCCTCAAAAAAGAAAACAAAAACAAAAAACCATACAACCATTGCCACAGAGGATGTCACTAACAATTATATGAGGCTCTCTGGAAGAAGAAATTTATCATTATGAGCTGAGTGAAGAGGATCTTTCTTCTGTTTCTTTTAAACTTTCAAACTCTTCTTTATGCTCACACATTGTCTTCTTAATATCCTTATTTCTATATCCATATTTTCCTCCATCTCCTTGAGTTCAGTTAGGAGATTTGTTTGAAGTTCTTTGATTAGTTGTTCCAAATTCTGTGTCCCCTCTGAAGTTTTCATTTGTTCCCTTGACTGAGCCTTATATTCCTGTTTCTTAGTATGGCTTGTAAGTTTTTGCTGATGCCTTGGCATCTGATTGTTTTAATGTGTTAACATTGAAGGTCAGTTTCTCCCTCTTGTCTAGGGTTTTATCACCGGTTGGCTCTGTGTTAAGGCTCTTCTTTGACACTTGGTCCAACTTATTCTGGACCTTTAGAGTAGCCTGTGCTTTCAATCATGTATGATGTGCAGAATTCCCATACTTCACCCCTCCACCAACACCTTACATTGTTGTGGAATATTTGTTACAGATTACAAAATCATCATCAGACTATTACTACTAACTATGGTACATAGCTTACATTTGGTATATTTTCCCATACACTCCCTATTATTAACACCATGTATTAGAATTCTACATTTGTTATAGCTCATAAGAGAGCACTCTCATGTTTGTACTCTTAACCACAGTCTAACTTCCACCACATGGTTCACTGTGTTATACAGTTCCATGCATTGTACAACCATTCCAAAGTGTAAACTCAGAGTAGCCCATGTTTAACTGTTCAGATTTTCTCAGCTCTTCTTCCTCTGTTTCTTGCCCTGGATATGCTGTACAATTTTTAAGATTGCCCTTTTTGTGCAATTGTTTCACCTCCAAGAGAAAGCTTCCTTTCCTCTCTTCCTTCTCTGGGAATATCGACCTATTCTATTTGGTTTTGTGCAAAATTTTCTCCCCAGCGCCTATGATTTGTTTAAATTCTCTCCCTCACTCAATGCCCCCTTTCCTTACACTTTTCATTTCTGCAACCCATCCTTACAGCAGCTCAGTTTTTTTCTGTGAGGTTTATCTGCCTTCTGCTTCTTACCAATTAAGGTATCCCTCCCCAGGGACCCAGATGCGTTCAATTCAGAAAAGGTCCATTTGTGCTTAGGTGGTCCAGCAAACGGAGACTAGAATGAGTGTGCACACGTATTGCCAACAGTTCTGTCAAGGCCATAGTCTCTCTCCCTCCCTCCCCCCTCCCCCTTTCTCTCTTCCCCGCCCTTGGACACCTTTTTATATGCGGCTCTGCTCAGCGGCTTGTGCTCTGCCCCGGGCCCCTGTGGACTTGGGTCTCTGTGCCTGGGTGTGCATCGGCTTCTCACTCGCTGCTGTGGGTGGCTCAGCTGTCTGCATCCTCAGCAGGAGGCACCGG
>PVKH010019110.1:0-14939 GCA_004027955.1 Chaetophractus vellerosus
CTGTAGCAGCAGCTACTAGCACCCATTCCCCTACCCTCAGAGCAAATAGCAGTGGGACCTCTGGCCCCTAAATGGTGGCTATGGACTGAGGGGGTTTCAGGGGTCCTCTTCCCCCAGAAAGGGAAGAGGTAGGAATACAGCCTATGGAAAATTCAGATTTGGGCTGGCAAACTCAGTCCGAAGGATCCCAGGGATTCCATAATACTAGGCTGGTGGGACCATGACAGTGATTGTTCTGAGAGATGATAGGGAGCTAAAGATACCCTGCCTTCTCAAATACCCTCCCTACTGCACTGGACTCATTGCTGAGGACATGAGGCAGGGTGTGGCTGGCCAAGGGAGGAGAACAACTTATGAAAAAGTTTGTTTGGGAGGCATGGCCTGCCCTCAGAGACATTGCTTCTGCACTGCCCACCCAGGAAGGGTTACAGTGAATACATCCCCCCTTATCCTCTAGGGTCTGAGTTGAGAGGTCTTCTGAAGAGCACCATCTGCCAGCAGAACAGGAAAGTGCATAAAAAGAAGGAGAAAATAATCATAAATAAATAAGAGTCAATCTAGTGCCTTTACTGCCCCCTCTCCAAGGCCCTTGGAAACTGGCCTGCACCCCATTACCAAGTCCTTAACCCTGGTTTGAGCAGTTAAACAGGGGCAATCCTAAATATTTATAACAAGTTGAACCAAGAATCAAAGAACAGTGGTAACACACAGCTACTTGGGAGTAATCCCTAGGCAAGAGAGAGAAACTGACCATCAGAGTAAACTCACCATCATAATCAGATGCCTAGACATCAGGAAAAAATTACAAGCCATACTAAGAAAAAGGAAGATATGGTTCAGGCATAGTAACAAATCAAAGCTCCCACAGGACTTGAAACAATTAATCAAAGATGCCATACCAATCTCCTAAATCAAATCATGGAGTCAAAGGGCAATATAGCCAAAGAAATACAAGATATTAAGAACACAATAGGTGAGCACAAAGAAAAATTTGAAAACTTGAATAGAAAATATCAGAGCTTATGGGAATGAAAGACACAATAAGTGATATTAAAATACAATAGAGGCATACAACAGCAGTTTTGAAATCATGGAAGAAAGAGTCAATGACGTAGAGGACAGAACAGCTGAAGTTGAAAAGAGAGAAAACAGAGAGAATGGAAAAATTGAGCAGGGGCTTGGGGAGATGAATGATAGGAAGAAGCACACCAACATATGTGTTATGGGGGTTTCAGAAGGAGAAGAGAAGGGAAAAGGGCAGAAAGAGTATTTGAGGCAATAATGACCAAAATATACACAACTCTCATGAAAGACATGAATATCCATGTCCAGGAAGCATAGCATACTCCAATCAGAAAAAATACAAATAGAAATACTATAAAACACATACTATTCAGAATTCCAAAAAGAAAGAGAAAATTCTGAAAGCAGTAAGGGAAAAGCAAAACATCACATAGAAGGGACATCCAATAAGGCAGTGCAGATTTCTCTTCAGAAATCAAGGAGGCAAGAAGGCAGTGGTCTGATATATTTAAGATGAAGAAAGAGAAAAATTGCCAGCCAAGAATTCTTTATCTGGCCCTTCAAATATGATGGTGAGCTTAATATATTCACAGATAAACAGAAACTAAGAGATCTCCTAAAAAGAATCCATCTCTGCAGAAAACACTAAAAGGAGTTCTAGAGCTATAAAAGAAAAGACAGGAGAGAGGGGCTTGGAGGAAGTGAAGAAGTGAAGAATATCACAAAGGGTAACGAAAAGGGTAAAAAGACAAAAACAAGATATGACATATGGAAGCCAAAGGATAAAATGGTTGAAGTAAGTAATGCCTTTACAGTAATAACTTTGAATGTTAATTGTTTATACTCCCCAATCAAAAGGCATAGGCTGACAGAATGGATAAAAAACACGAACCATCCATTATGCTATCTGCAGGAGACTCACCTTAGACACAAGGATGCAAATAGACTGAAAGTGAAAGCTTGGAAAAAGATATTTCATGCAAAAAGTAACAAAAAGAGATGAGGGGTAACTATATTGGTCTCAGAAAAAAAACAGTCTTTGAATGCAAAAACATGATACTCAATGGTGAAAAAATGAAATCTTTCCCGCTAATGTCTGGAACAAAACTGTCATGCCTACTATTCAACAGTATACTACAATTTCTAGCCAGAGCAGTTAGGGAAGAAAAAGAGATAAAAGACATCCAAATTGGAAAGGAAGAAGTAAAACTTTCCTTATTTTCAGATGTATATATAGAGAAAGTCCTGAAATATCTACAACAAAGTTATTAAAGCTAATAAATGAATTCAGCAAAGTGGCAAGATACAAGAGCAACAAGCAAAAATCAGTAGTGTTTCTACTGGGCTATATGGCCGGTCCCAGTAGTGTTTCTATACACTAGTAATCTGAGGAGGAAATCAAGAAAAACTTCCATTTACAACAGCAACTAAAATAATCAAATATCCAGGAATAAATTTAACCAAGGATATAAAGGACCTGTACTCAGAAAACTATAAAACATTGCTAAAAGAAATCAAAGGAGACCTAAATAAATGGAAGGACATTCTGTGTCCATGGATTAGAAGACTAAATATCATTGATATGCCATCTCTACCTACAATGATGAGCAGATTCATTGTAATCCCAAACAAAATACCAACAACCTACTTTGAAGAAGTGGAAAAGCCAATTATCAAATTTATTTGGAAGGATAAGGGGCCCTGAATAGAAAAAAAAACATATTGAAAAATAAGAACAAAGTTGGAGGTCTAAAATTTCCAGATTTTAAAGCATATTACAAAGCCACAGTGGTCAAAACCACATGGTATTGGCACAAGTATAGATATATTGACCAATGGAATTGAATTGAGAGTTCAGGAAAAGACCCTCACCTTAAGGCCAATTGATTTTTATCATGGCTGCCAAATCCACTCAATGGGGAAATAATAGTCTCTTCAACAAATGGTGCTGGGAGAATTGGATATCCATATGGAAAATAATAAAGGAGGATTCCTATCTCATACCATATACAAAAATAAATTCAAAACAGATGAAAGACCTAAATATAAGAACTAGGACTATAAAATTCCTAGAAGAAAATGTAGGGAAGCTTTTTCATGATCTTGTGTTAGCAATGGTTTCTTAGACTTTACACCCAAAGCACAAGCAATGAGAAAAAATAGATAAATGGGACTTCCTCAAAACTGAAAACTTTTTTGCATCAAAGGGCTTTGTCATGAAAGTGAAAAGAGATCCTGCTCAATGGGAGAAAATATTTGGGAACCACATATCCAATAAGGCTTTAATATCCAGAATATATTATAAAAATCCTAAAACTCGAAGATAAAAAGACAAACAACCCAACTTAAAAATGGGCAAAAGACTTGAATAGACATTTCTCCAAAGAGGATACACAAATGGCTAAAAAAGATGCTCAACATCACTAGCCATTAGGAAATGCAAATAAAACCACAATGAGATATCATTTCACACCTAGTAAAATGGCTACTATTAAAAAAAAAAAAACAGAAAACTACAAGCGTTGGAGAGGATTCAGAGAAATAAGAACACTCATTTATTGCTTCTAGGAATGTAAAATGGTGACACCACTGTAGAAAACAGTTTGTTAGTTCCTTAGGAACCTAAGCAAAAGAAATACTATATGACCTGGCAATCCCACTAATAGGTATATAGCCAGAAAATCGAAAGCAGGGACTTGGACAGATATTTGCACACAGGTGTTCATAGCAGATTTATGCACAACTGCCATAAAATGGAAGCAATAGAAGTGTCCATCAACCTATGACTAGATAAACAAAGTGTGGTACATACATACAATGGAATATTATTCATCCATTAAAAGGAATGAAGTCCTGATACATGTGCCTGATAATCCACAGCTGAGCTTGGGGAGAGCATCTTTAGATGATGCTGCCTTGTGCCTGATCACCCACAGCTGCAATTTGGTGAGCCACCATCTTCTGAAGATGCCTTGATTTGGACAATTCCACAGCCTCAGAGCTGTAAGCTTTTAACCTAATAAATTCCCATTATAAAAGCCAACACATTTCTGGTATTTTGCTTGCAGAAGCATTTAGGAAACTAAAACACCAAGAATAACTAAGTATATTAGTTCTTCTTACTAAGACTAATCTAGCCACCTGAACTCTGGCTCACATTCCCTTCTCCCTCCTGAGAAACTTGCTTCTAGTTGCCCCTTTGTCATATTTCTTCAACTCTGCAATCAGTGTCATTTCTAAAATACAAAGAAATACTTTAATTGTTTCTCATCACTTAAAGACTTCAGGAACTGGGCGCTTGCCAACGTGACCAGGCACATCTACCATTCCCAATTTCCCATTACCATATTTTGTGTTTTTAGCAGTGAAGTCAGAATGATGAAGTCAACAGAATACAACAAATGTGACAGGATATATGTGATTACAGATCGATGATTACAATACAAAAGATTGTAACTTGTCTCTATAGGAGACTCTTCCTTGCTGACTTTGAAGAAGAAAGCTGATCTGTGATTTTTCACACAGCAAGGAATTGAGCGCGACCTATACAGCCAACAGAAACTCAGGGCCTAAAACTTGCGTTCTACCAGGAACTGAATGCTGCTAACAGTCACATGAGGTTGGAGGTGCATCCTGCCCCCGTTGATGAGAGTACAGCTCTGGCCAACGCCTTGATTGCAGCTTTGTGAGACTCTGAAGCAGAGGACACAGTTAAGTCATTCCTAAACTTCTGACCCACAGAAACTGTGAGATAATAAATTTGTGTTGTTTAAGCCACAAATTTTGTAGTAATATTGTTAGATAAAAAATAGATAATACATCTTCCTAAGTGGAAGAGAAAAATCTAGACTTATCCTCTCTGCCTGCAATTCTGATTGAAGAGAGCAGTCTTCCCTGATAGTTCCAGCCAAATTCTCCCAAGCTGGATTTAATTAGTCTAACTTGAATCTATTGCTCATTTCTGAACCAATCACTTGGGACTCTGATTTACAAGGCATGTGTCATATGTCCACACCAAGAGCTATGGGTACTAATAGTACTGGACGGTAATTTCCTGAAAGGAAAAAGAAGGGCTCTGATAGAGGAAGAAATTGTTTCCAGCAAAATCAAATGTCCACCATAACACTCCTGCATCACTTCATGAACTCTGCTCTCTATTCAAAAGTGACCCAGACAAATATGATAATTGAAGGTGGCAGGTAAATCTAGTTTATATTTTCAAAATCATTAAAGGCAAGCTTTCTGAGGATCAAAATAACAGAAAAACTGAACCTTGAAGACTATTTGCTAAAATGTGACTATGAAATATAATTTCAGAAATATTATCAAAGATGAAAAATTTTTTTAAAAACTTTCAGTTGTAGAAATTCAGTAAAATTTCTAAAGAGACAATAATTAGATCATTATGTCTAAGATGATAACAGAGTATCCAAGATATTTATGCCACAACCATTTTTCTCTGGGTATAACTTTCTAAATTGGATCTAAAGCATTCAGCAATGAGGTGAAATTTCCTGATTTTCCTATTGTTAGTAACAGGTTTTTTTTTAAGTTCTCATAGCAAAGGCTTTCTTGACAATCACTTACTAAAGGCTCAAGTTCGTGATGATTTATAACTGTGGATAGATATAGTTAAGTCTATCCATATGTTCTTTGAAGAAAACTTTAGAACTCTTTCTAATTATTATGATCTTTTCTCTTAGAATTAAAGAAAAACTTGTCTCTAAAGGAAGGACAAAGTAAAGAAGTGACAAAATGGAGAAGTTGTTTCTAACTGCAATATATCACTATCACCTGGGGCCGGCTCGATAGCCCAATGGATAGGGCACCGGCATACCACATGGGAGGCCCTGGGTTCGGTTTCTGGGGACCTCTCCTAGCGGGCAGACCGCCTTGAGAATGGCAAGCCGCCATGGGCGGGCCAGAGCCGCCGTGAGCAGGGCAAAAAAAACTGCCACTGACAGGGCAAAAGCCGCCACGGGCAGGGCAGGTAGCCCGCGAATGGAGCACAGCCAGCCACCCGCAAATGGAGCACAGCCAGCCACCCGTGAACTGAAAGCCGGCCGTGATTGGAAGCAGAAGCAGCCCACAAGCGGGGAAAGCCATGCCTGCGCAGGGACCAGTCTCGGCGCATCACCGCAGCGGGGGGGAAGGGGAGATATGTAATAAAATAAATAAATCTTTAAAATATATATATATATATATATATATATATATATCACTATCACCTGATTCTGAGCCTTTCAAAGCACAAGGAGCCAAAAAGTAGAAATATTATCCAGTTCATTTATATTCTAGTTGCAGCTGAGAATAAAGAAATTTGATGGGGAAATCTCCTCTCATTATAGAAAAGCAAACAAATTTGAAGGACTTTTAGATGAAATGCTTTAGTGGGTAAATTTTGTACCTTCATTAAGGAACTTATGCTGATACCCATATGGCTTAATTTATTATTTTATAAGATGTTACTTTGCCATTAAATGTAAGTAGTAAAATGTAGTTGCATGCTCTTAGTGAGGTACTACCGCCAGAATTTGAGGACAAGTTTCGGAAATAGCATCACTGAAAGTAAAACTAATAAGATTAATTCAGCCAACTAATGTATCTAATCCTAACAAAGAACCTAGGAGTGGGAATCAGATGTCTCCTAAATCCCACATCAATATCTTCATGTGAAGTGAATACCAAGTTACCACCTAAAAGACAAATAGTAACTATGAGGGGAAATGATCTGCTTCACTGATTTGAGAATAGAGCAGCATTTTACATAGAGGCTAAAGGGAGCAGCAAATAAATTAGAATTTATTCAGCATAATCTAGGATATAAGGTACATAGAATCCCATATAAGCAAGAGAGAACTGGAGAAATAGAAGGATAAAAAAGGAAAATAAATAGAGAAAATAGCCAAATTTACAGTTAGTAAAAGACTCAAAAGAGACTAATTATTTCATTAGATCCAAGATGATGACTGAGTAGCCAAAGGATGTATAGCATAACTGTATTAGTTACCTAAGCTGCTGAAAGTAAATACCATGAAATGGGTTGGCTTAACAATGGAAATTTATTAGCTTATTAGCTTTTGGGGCTGAGAAAAATGTCCAAAGCAAGGCATCAGCAGCTTGATGCTTTCTTCCCAAAGACTGGTTGCTGATGATCTTGGACTCCTCTGTCATGTGGCAAGGCACATGTGGCATCTGCTGGTCTCTCCCTTCTTTGCCAGGTTTCCTTGCTTTCAGCTTCTTGCTTCCATAGCTTTCTCCTTCTTTGTATGCATTTAATTCTCTTATAAAGGATTCCAGTAAGAGGATTAAGACCCACCCTAGGCCATGCCTTAACTAACATAACCTCATCAAAAAGGTCATACTTATAATAGGTTTACACCCACAGGAATGGATTGGCTTTAAGAACATGATTTTATGGGATATATACAGTTACAAACCACCACACTCCACACTCTGGACCCCAAAAAGACAAATTCTTTCTATTTTCAAAATGCATTCCTTCCATCACAATATCTCAACAGCCTTAAACCATTTCATAAACAATGTTTTGTGCACAGTTGCATCAAAATTGTTTATAAGTGTGGTCTGTCCTGGGGTATAATTCCCCTCAGCCTGGGGACTGGTGAAACTTAGAGAACAAGTTGTCTGCTTTCAATTTACAATGAAGAGACAATATAGGACATTCCCAAAGGGAGAAACTGGAAGGAAAACAGCAATCCTGGGTTTCAAACAATTCTGAATCCCTACAGGGTATACCCTACTATATTTCAAGGTCTGAGAGTCATCTATAGAATGATGTTTTGTCCTCTGGGCCTAATGGAGTGGCAGCTCCACCCTTTCCAAGCGCTTGCACAGTAATCATGCTCTCCCCAAATATTGGGCTGAAGGTTCCACCCTTCTCAAACATTGGGAAGGTGTCCAGGCTCTAGGTTCCACCCTTATCAAGCATCAGAGTACTGGCCGGTCTCTAGGCTCCACACTCATCAAACATTGGGGAGTTGTACATACTGTCTGCAATCCCCCAAGCAGCTGAGAAAACTTGGATGGTAACACTCTCCCTGAACAATGGGCAGAAGACCCACCCTCTCCAAGTGCCAGGACATACTCTCCCTTTCCACACACATGGCTGGGCTCACTCTCCTGACCTGAGAAGATGTCTTTGGTCCAGACCTCAGCTTCCATGATTTTGCCTTTGAAGTCATTTTTCCTTTAATCTGCCCTTTTCCTGACCCTTTGTGTCCAAGCTGGCAGTGGGTCCATTTATACAGATCTCTCAAAGAAAAACAACTTGTGGGTTTCACATGTAGTACAAAAGATTCCAAACCATCAGATGAAAGAACCTTCTACAAATCCTTTCAAGATAAACTGCATTTCCAATCCTGACTTGCACTGAAATGGCTGACTGATTCCATGTTCAGTTAAACCCTCACACAGAGCATTATTCTCTGGGGATTCATTTTCTGGAGGTTCAGAAGTGTCCAAACTATCAATTTCTGGTTTCTTTGTATTCAGGAGTTCAGTTCTCAGCTTACCCGTTTCCTCTTGCATTTTGCTATAAGCCACAAGAAAACCAGGCTGCACTTTTCACATTTAATTTGAAATCTAGTCAGCTAAATATCTAAGCTTATCACTTTCAAAATCTACCTTCCATTGGATATCAGAACTCAAATTTTGCCAAGTTCTCTGCCTCTTTAAAACAAGCATTATCTTTCTTCCAGTTTGCCATGACAAATTCATCATTTCTGCCTAAGGCCTCATCAGAAGTATTGGTATCTATAATTTCATCAATACTTTCTTCGAAGTAATCAAATCCTTTTCCATAAGCACATCACAATTCTTCCAGTCTCTGCCCATTACCCAATTCCAGAGCCATTTCCATATTTTTGATGTTTGCAATAGCAGCATCATACTCTTCCGGTACCAAAATCTGTTTTAGTTTGCTAGGCTGCTGAAAGCAGATACCATGAAATGGGTTGACTTAACAATGGGAATTTATTAGCTTACAGTTTTGAGGCTAAGAAAAATGTCCAAATCAAGTCATCAACAAGGTGATGCTTTCTTCCCAAAGATTGGCTTCTGGAGATCCTTGATTCCTTTGCTGCATGCTAAGGCACATGGCTGCATCTGCTTCTCTCTCCCTTCTGGATTTCATTGCTTTCAGCTTCTTGCTTCCATGGCTTTCTCTCTCTTTGTCTGTATTTCATTCTTTTATAAAGGACTCTAGTAAGAGAATTAAGATCCACCATGAGCCATGCTTTAATTCATCAAAAGTTCCTGCTTATAATAGGTTTACACTCACAGGAATGGATTAGCATTAGGAACATGATTTTCTTGGGTGTATATAGTTCCAAGCTACCACAATAAGTACTTTTTCCAGATAAGTACATTGTATAGAATGATGCATTGGATATCCATTATTACTACCATATCCCTTTGCTCTGATTTATATGATCCCCAAGCCATTTTTTACTGGTGCAAGGCAATCAATAAATAATTGGTAATTTTGTATTACTAGTAGAGTTTTCTGTTGAGCTGAATATTCTGAACCTCAAAATATGAGGACATGACCTTGAGCATAGAGTGTCCTTGTGGAGGTATAGATATGACTCCCCACTCAAGGAGGCTTCTGACTGGCACTTCTCAATCTCTTGCTCTCTACCATATGTTCCTTAATTATAAATCAGGGATATGGACGTTTGAGCACTTTAAACAAATTTCAAAAGAATTATTTTACAACTCAAATATTGTAGTGGTTTTTCATGCAATAATAGTCCCAAAATGTACTGAATAATTGGACATTTATTACAAAGAAGGCCAATTCATATGAGCATAACAGAAGCTAATGAAAAAGATGTTTAAATAATAAAGCTACAGAAAAGTAAAGAATTTTAATATTAACTTATATTAAAATATGATTAAAATTGAGGCAAGCCTCATCATTCATTCTTAGTGTTTGACCAAGGTATTAATCAATTGTTATATAGCATTTCTATAACAAAGTTCAGTGTAGACCAGCATGTGTTGTCTTTTGCTGTCAATAAATCTCAGAATATCAATAAGAACCCTTCTGGCTTTGACCCTGTTTAACCTGAGCATTAATAGAATATGAATTGATATTAAATTAATAGATATTTTACTTAAACTAAATTGAATGTTACCTTAACACCATGATCATAATGTTAATGAAAAATTGTTCAACTGAGCTTCTTTGAAGTAAGGCTTATGAGAAATGAGCTTGAATGTAGAAAACACTATCTAATTATAACAAAGAAGTTGTTTTCATCTATCTCCTCCCTGACATGGAAGGGAAGGTTAGGGGAGAGGAGGGAAGGGGAAACTATATTGACATCCTTCTTACTTAATTGATGGTTCACTTTTCTAAGCCAACTTCAAAGATGCAGATATCAGGGTGCTCTTTTTCCAATCAGACATGGGGAGCAGTTAAGTCTTTCTAACCTACAGAAGGAAGCATAAGACTGGGTAAGGAAAAATTGGTGGAGAGGAGTCCTAAGAAGTAGGCCCTGCATAATAATATGCAAGATTTTAAAAATCGGCTTTAAGTCAATAAGAACTGGAAGGTAGGAGTCAATAAATGTAAAAGTTCACAAATGCAGGTTGGAACTAAGTTGAGTTGTTAATCGAAAGAGCCACCTCTGCAATATGCCTTGAAGAACCTTAAGACAGGAGTCTCTGGGAAAGCTATTAATTTTTTCTTAATATGAATTTCCTCATCTATTAAATAAAAGGACTAGTGGCATTTACCTCATAGAAATTCTCGAAAATTAAGTTGGGTTATATGTGCAAAACATTTAGCTGTGACTAGCACATAAGTGTTCAGTAAGAATTACCTATTTAAACTGCCGCCTAGATGTAACCTCCTAAGAGATTTCAGTTAACATCTGTAAAGAGATCAACTGACTCTCATTTAAGAACAAGAAAACCACTAGAAGCAAATGGAGGGGATTTCTGAAGACATTTAAGACGAGGGTTGATAGGGTCCTGGAAAGGATCCAAAACAAATAGAGGCACTATCTAGGGCAAGCCCCTGTTGATACCAAATGAAGTGTTAGTTAATGATTCTCCAGACCCAAAATATGTGAGCTTGATTCTGAACTTTTCTATAATGTCAACATCTACAAATAGCAGGAATTTCAAAGCTTGTCCCTGGCCTTCTATGTCTTGGCAGGAACGTACCAGGAGAAATACTCCATTGATTTAATGAGGTCTTTCACTTTAATTTCCTAACTCAGTTTTTTCTTGGGAAATGCATTTATTTGCTATATTAATGGATCAATAAAGATAATATCATTCAGTTAAGCATGAATTTCTATAGAATTTCTAACAGTTCTGAGGTCTATGGAAAGCCCTTTGTCTCACCTTTAGAGATTTTTAAAAAAGATTAGTGCTGAGAATTAACATGTGAAAAAGTCTTACTATAATGTTTAGAATTTATAACAGAAATATAAACATGAAACCCATTCATTTTGATCACTTAATAAACATTTATTGAGCACCTGGTATGTATAACACTATTGGGACATACAAGGAATTGAATTATGGAGTAGATATCATTTCTCTAGAGGCACAGTGAACCTTTCCCATTCACACAGCTCCTTAATTTTTTCTACAAACCACCATCAAATTCCCTATTCATCATTACTTTATATATTTTATATAGGTGATAAGAAAAATAGAAAATATCAAAATTAAGATAAGTAAAACATAAATCTATGAAAATGTCATATAAATATGGTACTATAAAAACAATAGAATAAAGATAGTTTCTCATATTTGGGTCTCAGAAAGTTTACTGTGCAGTAGATAAAGTCCTAAGAGTACGTTTCTATTATAAGAAACTAGAAACACAGCTTCATAGACAGCAGTCCCCCATTCCTCACTCTGAAGATATATCTGATATGCAAGTCCACAGTTAACCTTTGACATCCTGAAGAGAGAAAATCATAGATTATATCCCTCTTTTATGTATATTCATAGCACTAGCCATGAACAAAGACAGCCAAATGCTATGTCAGAGAGTCAGATAAGTTAAGGCAGATTTACTTCTCAGTATTTGATGGTTTAAAAATAGCCCATATAAGCATTTACAAAGCTTTTAAACTAGTATGCACAATAATTTATTTGAACTACCAGAGTGTTAAGCATAGATCATCAAATATTTGCATTAGTTAAATGAAATTTAGCCCCAAAGGCCATTATGTCACAATTGACATCCTAATAGGTATAATAATTAGAATGTTAAAAATAATTTCTATAGAATCTCTAATTTTACAAGTGAGAATAATATATTATTATATACATCTCCTCAAAGAATGAGGGAGTCATATCTTTGAATTTACTTATCTCTCATCTATTGCTTGTTTTGCAAAAATAAAAATTGGGGAAAAGATCGGATGATCAAAGAACACTTTACAGTCTCCTGAGGGCTCACATTATAATGCTACTGTTTGCTAACTTCATCAAACTTCAGTAAGTACCATTTTGACAACCAGAAATACTATGTACTTGGTGGGGAAAGCTCTTTTGCATTCATTTGATGACCATGGCCCATTGTTCCTTTTTTCTGAAGTACACATTCTACAAGCCTTAATTATTTTATAGGTGGAAACAGCAAACTTCCCAGAAGATGGTCAAAGACTATGTCCAATTCAATTCTGTAGAGTACATATGGAAACTGTGGCATATTTTTCAGGACTTCAAATGCTAGCTGACATTCCAAGGAAAGCATACTTATCTGTTAGGTTATCGATACAGTGAAGGAGGCTGACCTTATGAGCTCAAACTCTCAGACATTTGGCTCTCAGCATCTCTAGAGGTGTAGAGGGACTAAAAGATTTTAAAGTGTGCATATGTGTGGTAGGGTAGGTAAAGAAAGAAGGAGAGGGTGGAGAAAAATATGAGAATAATTTAGTAACCAAACATTCTTTGCTTCCATGTTCTATCTTAACCTAAAGTTGATTTTCAGCCATTCCAGAACTAGTAGGATATTATTATATGTCAGGGCCCCTCAACTAGAATGCAAGCATAATAAGGGCATGGGGTTTGACTATTTTGTTTACTTATATAGCCACAGTTCCAAGAACAGTGCCTGGCAAATAAAAGGTATGCAATAAATATCTGTTGAATGAACAAATTGATTTTTCATCATTTTTTCCATAATTGAATTTCATCTCTCTGGCATAATAGTAACTATGAGGAAGAGCACTCATAATAGGGGTTTGATGTAATTGTGCACACCTATAGGCTTCAGGTTGCAGGTATGATTTAATTAAATATACATCATCACACCAAAAGAAAATCCTCCAACCAACAGTAGAGCCAAAGTAGCATTGTAGTATTACATGTATGTAACTAGAGAAGCCATGACATTTCCTGGCATCAGAACTCGTTACCGTAAATGTATTTGTGACTCTGGCTGAATGTTGTTTTCCTTACTTTGGATAATCTATCCTGTGTCTCCCTGAGGTATCTTCGGTAGGCTGAATAATGACACACAAAGTTATCCAGGTTTTTTTTCTCTGGAACTTGTGAGTGTTACCTTATATGGTGTAAGAGACTTTACAGATGTGATTCAATTCAGGATCTTGAGATGCAGAGACTATCCCAGGTTATCTGTGTGGGCCTAAGTAAAATCACAAGTGTCTTAATAAGAGGGAAATATTTCTCCAGAAGATAGAAGGCAATTTGAAGGATTTGAAGATGCTGTGCTGCAGGCCTTAAAGATGGAGGAAGGGGCCAGAAGTCAAGGAATGTGAGGAATGTGGCTATAGAAGCCAGGAAAAGCAATGGAATGAATTCTCTCCTACAGCTTCTGGAGCGAGCATGTGACACCTTGATTTCCCAGTGAAACTGATTTTGGACTTCTGCTATGCAGGATTGTAAGAGAACAAATGTGTTGTTTCAAGCCATGAATATTGTGGCAACTTGTTACAGCAGCCCTGGGAAAGTAATACAACTATCAGGGTAGTTTAGGCAACTCTTGTAGGGTAAGTCTGTGAAATAAGGGTTTAAAAGGGGTCAAATATTAACAACAACAACAAAAAGCATGTCATGAACTCTTGAAAAGAAAAAGATAAAACAAATTTGAATTTTAGTGAACTATATTTCTCAATGGAAGAATGGCAGATTTGAAACCAGTCACAGATTTAGATTTTAGATAAAATCAGAGATAAAATTGTATCTCAAAATCAAGACAAAAATCAACCGATCTTGAATTTTAGGTTACAAAGTTTAATGTTCTGATTACAAAGAATCTTAGGACAGGTATCTAATAAGTATAATATACAGTTACAAGCCTGAAGATACAAGTATTAAATAGATATAATGTATAGTTAAAATGAATAATAAATTTAACCCAAAACTAATATTTCACTATTGTTAATATTAGATTTTTCCCAGAAACAGAATTTAGAGCCTGGAAGGACATTGGTGAATGTTTTCCAAAGATAGCAAACAGGTTTCTGTGTATGTGACGAAACTCTGACATTGTGGCTGCCAGGAGTACTGTGCTCAGGAAGATGATGATAGTTATGCGTTTGGAAAGAATGCCATCATCACCTAGTGAAGATTTCCACAGCCAGCAGAGGGGTGAGATTGCTGGCATGGGCTGCATATGGGTGCTGACCTGGATCCAGTCCAAATCCTCTTTTTTCCTAACAAGACACTCAGCCACAGAATAAGAACCCCAAGCATTAACTGTCATCAAGTGAATTACACAAGGTAAGTTAGCAGCAGTGATGGGATTTTAACCCTGGTCTCCAAAAATAAATTTTTTCTCTTCTTAGTCTTGAAAATAGCTTTAGTAGGAAAATCTAGATAATTCATAGTTTTTTAAGGACTGTCCTAAGAATTCTGAGTTCATTTTTCCTTTCTCCCTTGATAACTTTCCCTATATC
>PVKH010019111.1:0-14942 GCA_004027955.1 Chaetophractus vellerosus
GAGTGCCTCCACCTGCTATTCTTTCATATACTTATTGCATAAACTCTACAAAGCTATGGCAGAATCTCATGTTTCAAAAAGTACTTATACCTGTGAAAACTAATGCAATATAGAAATCAAACATGACTTTCCAGCTATCACCAGGGCAGGAGTAGAATGATGGTGATTTGAAAATTGAGTCATACACGTGTTCATACATTGATATCTATCCTAGAAATATTCTTACTTACAAATCCTCAGCTTAAAATGAAATGCGTGTCAGTCATTTTGTATTAGCATATTATCATGCCTCTGTGTACCAGAAACCTTGCTTTCCACGCAAGGGAATTGCTCTGTTGGCTTAAGGCATTACCTGAGAAAGTTCCGTAATTATCTACAGATGTGCTTTCCAGGGATTTGAATTATTAAACCTATTTCACATTAGTGGACAGTGAAGGTTGGAAGGAGTGAGACTGGCCAGAAGCCTCTGCAAGGGGCCCTGGGAGAGCACTGAAATGGGGCATAAAGGAAGGGAAGCAGGAGACGTGGGGCAATCCCAACTCTACACTGTGTCTGCATTACAATTTTGTGCACAGCAACCTCTCCCCGCGTGACAATTACTTGTAAATTGTAGGTGCTCAACACAAACCTACACATCCTGCGGGATGGTGGGCATGACCTTCAGACCTGGTTTAATCTTATGAAAACAGATTAAAAACCAAGCCTCGTTATTGTTCTTAAAGATGACCATAACATATAAACGCACACGTTAGTTTGTAGGTATAAGTAACAAGGCAAGTTCTTCTCTCTCGATGGCACTTGAGGCAGTTATGCACTCATAGATTCATGTGCCGAAGCATAGAGAGAGTGCTGCCAGCTCTTCTAGAATGCGAAATGCTTTAGTCATCTATGTTATCCTATAATTTATGTCATAACTTTGTAAGTCACCTCTTTAACCACTTTACTTCCATATCTCTTAGAAGACTTTGATTATCTTAACTTTTTGAGTCTGTTTCTTCAATTCTTCCTGCTTGAAAAGTTGGGATTAGGTTAAATCATTTGAATTTCAAAATTGTTATAATCCTGAGCCCAATAATTATCCATATTTTTTTCTAATTTTATTAAAAATCTTATTTTAATTTTCGATTCGTTCAAAAGTTTTGGTCTGTCTTTGTTACAATATTATTTAATTTACACTGGCATTTGAGAACTCTTTTTACTAATTTTCCCTCAGAAAGAGATCGAAAATAGTGGGGATAATTTCTATTAAGACTCACATTCTTCACTGTGCCCCTACCTACCTGGACAGGGTTTATTTAACATAATTTCAGACTTACAAAAAACTTACAAGAAGAGTACAAAGAATTCCTGTGACCCTCTACTCAGATTCCTCACTTGACATTTTAACACCTTTGCTTTATCATTTTCTCTTTCTCTCAGAATATTATTTATACTATTGCATATATTACAATGATCGAAATTAGGAAACTAACAGTGAGACAATTTGTCAACTGACCTATAGACCGTATTCAGACTTACTGAATTGCTGTGACAAGTCCTCATAAGACAAACAAAAATAAAAAAACAAAAACAAAAACAGAAAAACAACCAAGATTATGAATTGTCTGCAGTTGTGATGTCTTTCATCGCCTTTGGTTAGGACCTGTCCTCTGGTCTCTGCGTGTCATGGCAACATCTTTCGCAGCACAGGCCAGTTATTGTATCTCATGTGTCCTCGTGATAAAACCCAAGGCACGGATTTTGGCAGGTGTGGCGTGGACAGGGTGAAGTTTTCTCCTGGCTGCAGGTTATCTGGAGGCATGTGGTGAAGATTTGACCCCTGACTGGTGACTTTGACCACTTCACTAAGACGGTGTGTTCCTCGAGGGAGATAATTTGAGACTATGTTTATATGCTATTACTCTTCAAACGTTCAGCCACTGGTTTTGAACTCTGTTTTGAGTGCGTCATCATTGCCAGGCAAAGCCCTCAAAGCCTAACTGGCCTAATCCTGGTTCATCCTCACCACAACCTCACCCAGGATGTCGATTAGCCCATTTGCAGACGCAGAGATGGAAATAGGAAATATTGTCATCACCCCAGGACACCCGGGCGCATTGGGTTTTGTGCCTTGTCCGTCTGCCTCTAGGGCACACCCTGCCCAGGGGAGTTTGGAATGGAGGGGACAGGAGGAGAAGTGCAGACAGACACAAGCGAGGAAGCCTCGGAGATCCCCGGAAACGGAAACACCAACCGAGGCAGCAGGGGTCACACACCTAGTTGCAGATTAAGCCTCCAGGGAGCCCTGAGGGATTCTGCACTGGCTGCTCGGCAGCGACGAACATCCTTCTCCCGCTGCCCTCAGAACAGAGCTTCGTTAATGAACTCTCAGCCACCATCTTTTCTTTATTTAAAGCATGGACACTGGTTGTAAAATAACCCAGATTTTACTCGGCTTTAAACTGAAGATGCAAAAATTTGAGTTTATGTTTTTCACTTTTCAGCTGGATGTTCTGGCCTCAGGTACTCAGTCGAAAACAGGAAAACTCTCAATTTCTTTGCTAGCATTTTGACCTCTGAAATGGAAATAGCATTTCTAGTGTTTGTTCATCTCAGAGGTGTATTAGGCAAATTGATGTCTAATGTACTGAGTAATTATCAGAGCCAGATGCTATGTAAATTTTTGCAATTAGCCCTAACTGGATTTCTCCTAGAAAAACCAGGGTAATTAAGTGGAAACATCTGAGAAGCAGTAAGAAAATCAGTTTTTAAAAGGGGACTCATGGAAATCATCGCAGAAGGTCATGGGCTTGTGGTATAAATTAGTATTAATTGAAAAAATGCATGTGAATGATCAACAGTGAAAGTCGGGCTGGTTCACTGACTCCCATCTCAAGAGCCACACTCACCTCTCTCCCTGCGTCCTCGGAGGTGGTTTTGTGTCCCCCTTTCACGCTGCATGTTTGCTGCCAACGGGAAAGCGGCGCTTCTTGCTCCTGTTTTCTAAGGCAGACCCATGTCCTGACTGTCTGTGCAAAACCATCCACCATCGTGCCTCCTGTGCTCCTGGCTTCCCGCGACATCCACTGTCATTTCGACACAACCCTGCCCTGCAGCCGTCTTCTTCCCGTATTTCTTTCCTTCCAAAATAGGAGATGCAACCTCAAAATGTGAGCTGTATTTAAAGTTTAGGAAAATTCCAGTTAGCTATCCATATAGGGGAAAGAACCCCATCTATCTTGATTTCCTACTGTAAGTAAGGTGGAAACAGGCTGAAAGGAGAGCATTTAAGATAGCTGATTTCACTGTCGCACACATCGTCAGAAAGGGGACTGCCCCCGAGTAGCCTGGGGGAGCTCTGGAAAATTTCTGATGCACTTTTCAGACCAATGCACAAAACCTCTTGCCCACATGTGTTAAAACTCCCACAGGCGACTATGACACTGTCAGGGCTGAAAACCACCGCAGCTAAAAGACCTAATCTGTCTATCCTTATTTTACTAACAATACTTCGCACAGAGTTGAAGGATCCGTCGAGTCTAACTTTTCCTTTCTGTTCTGTTACCCACACACATTTTCTGACATTATGCAAGGAAACTTGGCAATATGAACAAGTAGTTTTTAAATAAATGGGTGAAACACCTCATAAAAGGTGAACATCTGTCCACAACTATGATTGATAGCATGCATTTCCTCTAATTATGAGAACAATCTTGCGTTGTCTTTACTAGGGGGCGATTTGAGAATATGAAGAAACTACTGACTCAGAATTGCTGTCTTTGAGATGTTTGGAGTCTGATAGTCCCAGCAGGACAGCAGTGGCCCCAGCACTCAGTGCTCAGGAAGCTGGGAGGAGTCTACCTTGTTCAGCTCATTAGTGCTCTCAAGTCTAAGAGCTAGTGTTACTCCACCCCATTACTTAATGAAATGATTCTTCATGGGCTAAGATGTTGGTCTGGAAAGAAATCTGCTCTATAAAAATGAGGTTTACTCGTCACAGTTCTACTGAGCGATTCATCGCCCAGCTGCATGGCATTCGGGGAGAAGGAGGAGCTCCCCGGGAAGCTCACAGAGGGCAAACTCAGGAGCAAGTGGTGAAGTGTTCCGAGGGGCTGTTAGTAAATTTCCCTTGGACTCAGGGGGCTTTTACAAAGTGGGGAGCAGGCATACTTGAGTAGTATGGTGTGCTTGTCCCTTTTAATAAGTTCTTTCTACTGGACAGAAATTAGTTTTATCGCCAGGTATTGCCAATCACTGACCTTGTAAGGTGTGTTCTGTTTTCATGGAAAACCCCTACAGGTCAATTATTTCTGTTCTGAGGAAAAACCTTCTCAGAAAGGGGTCTTCTCCCAGCTACGCTCAATATACACAGCCATTTTGTTTTACTTAACATTACTTATTTTCTATTTTAAATGACTAAAGGAAGTGGTAGATATGTGCATGCTAATATGTTATCTCTATTTTACTTTAAGGAAATACACCTAAATTAGACAAATTAAGTAACGCACACAAAAGAACTCTCCAACTAAAAAAGAAATTGAACTCTATAGTTGGTTGGCAGGAGGGACCACCAACTTACTGTAGGTTTTGAGTGGCCCTTGTCTAGAACAGGTGAGAGGAGACACCATCTTCTTCAGCAGCAGCAACACTAGCAAAGGAAATCTACACAAAGGACCTACTATGTGCTGCTGCTGAGCACTTTCCTGTATTAGCTTATTTAATATTCCTAGTGACTCTTGTCATGGGTACGATCATCCCCATTTCACAGATGAAGAAATGGAGGCACATAAAGAATGAAACACTTGCCCAGGCACATGAACTGCCAACTGGAAGAAGCTGGGTTCGCTTTCAGCATCGTGATGAGGGGCCTTCGCGGCTCAGCTGGTTAGGGCTGCAGGGAGGAAATGGACACTGGGGTGACTGTCACAGTGTCCACAAAGTTGGGAATGCCATGAACCAAACATGCAATTTTGACCTTTACTGTCTTAACAAAGGACCATTAGATGTTATCATGAAAACCATCTTCTCTTTCATATGGACATTTATCAGAAGGATCTGCAAACTGAATTTTTATAGGAGAGTGTGTGTCTTTTAATAAAAATATTTCTTCCACTTGGGGAAGGATAAGCTCCTTCACATTAAAATTTTTTTAAACAGAAAAATATGAAAGGTAATCATAAAATCACATGCTTGCATTGCTTTGATAAAGAAATAAGTTTATTTTTGTTTTAATTTTAAAAATTTACCCCTAAATGCTATTTGGAATAGTATTCTATAAAGAAAATATGTTATTAGTTATATAAAGACAATCAAAGACTTCAAACAAGAAATGTCTTTGTAATGCTTGCCCCAGTATGTTACCTAAATTTTACACCAATGCATGCAAACATTTTATCTAAATAATTGTTAATTAAAATGTTGGAAATGGCGCTGACATCTGAACAGATTCACTGATTGATCATTACCCCCGGTCATGCCCTTTCTTTATCCCACAAGAGGCTCAAAGGGGTCTCAGAGCAAGCTGCTGTCGACATCACAGTTTGACTTTTGGGGGGGGGGGAGGTTGGATATTTAAATTAATTTTAATTTTGTTTTATAGTATATGATACTTTATTTAATGTATTTTACAATTGTATTTACCTGACACCAGGACAAATTTACTCAATAAATCTCCATTGAATTCTTCCTTTAATTCCGGTTCCTTTTCCCTTCCTTCCTTCCTCCTTATTTAGAGGACTAATCTAGGCTTAGGTTTTCCGTTCAACTTCTTTGAGATAAACGGTTGAATGCAGTCCATACCTTTCTCCACATTGCTTTTTCCACTTGACAGTGTACTTCAGACCCACGTAGTGACAGGTGCATTTCTTTCCTTTAGTTTTATAGACGTGTCATACCCCATTATAGGCTGTGTGACCAGTCTTCCACCAATAGATATTTGTAGAGCTTCCCGTCTTTTTCTTTTAAAACCAGTGCTACAACCAATAGTTTCATGCAGCATGCATATCCTTGGGATGAATTCTAGAATTTGGATCACAGGATCAAAGATGCGTATGAAATTTGTCAGCTGATGCCAAATTCCCTTAAATGTGGCGCCATTTTGCATTTCTACAAGTAATGTATGTTTGTTCACAGCCTTGCCAAAATATTACATTGGATTTTTTTGCAGTCCGATTGGCCTGGTTTTATTTGCATTTCTCTTATTGTAGACAAAACTAAGCAGTTTTTCAATCATTTCAGAGTCATTTTCACTTTTTTCACTGTGAACTCCCCTCAAAGATCTTTGCCATTTTCCCAGGGTGTCTTCTAGCCTAGAACCATCACATCTGTATTGCTGACCTTGAAGTCATCACTTTGTCTCAAATCCACAGGCAAATGTCTATTTAGTGCTCACCCTTGGCCCTGACGCCAATGTTCACCTGGTTGTTCTGGGTGCCTGAAGCTAGTTACCAAGCAGAATCCTCAAGTAGTATTAAAACTGGTGTTCGCGTTAATGAAAGTCGTAATTAGTTCCAATGCTGCATTTCAAAGTGAAAATTAAAAAAATGTAGGTAGATGGTCTGAAAAGCAGCCCATCTGAGAAACGACTGGAGAAGCAGGGAGTGTAACTTAGCCTGGAGAAGAGAAGGTGGGGACCTAGGAGAGGTGTCTCGTGTCGGCTATTCCAACTGGTGGCCCACAGAAATGGGGTTAGAAATAATGTGGTGCAGCAAATACCGGAAGGACCGGTGCGTGAAAGATTTTTAGAGAGTGAACTCTCTCCATCTCAGAGCTGTCCGGTAGAATGAGCTGCTTTGACAGCAGAGCATATTCCCAGAAATGTTCTATCAAAGAATGGATGAGCTTTCAGGGACCTTGGAGATGACATTCCGTTTTCGGCTGGAATCTCATGCTAGAGGATCTCTTAGGTGCATTCCAGAAATATCAGATTATAAGATAATTTAATGTTAGACAAGCACGCAAGGACATACTTCCAATTTTACAGCTATGTCACAGTAAATACTATTCTTAGGTTACTGAAAAGTGGTTTGTTAGTATTATAAAGCATTGATTAAGCCTGACCTTTCACCCAGAATCCATTATGTATATTAATTGCACGTATTAATACAAACTATGTTTTATTCTGTAAATATAGTTTATTCATAATTTTTTAAAATTAAAAATACTTTGCATGAATAAGCTTATTACCAAAAAGATCAGCATGTAATACCCTAAAATAATTATTCTTTATTATCATTTCTGTATATTCAGATTTTCACTACACTTTTTTCCCATTTATCAAATTTGCTCTCTGTGGCAGCACTCAGAAAAATGAGCACTTATTCTTTCAAAAGTCCCCTAGAACATGGAATGTGAAACGATATGGCAGGTCCCTTCTAATATGGAATATGCAAACTAAGATAAAACTAATGTAATTGTGAGTAGTTATGCTAAAGAAATCAGTAAATTATCTGGAAAACAATAAAGGTACCTTGACCTGGTTACAAACACTGGAATTTATCAAATATGTGTTTATAGACCTTCTTGTCCTATTATTGGTAGCACCATTTTATAAAGTTAACAAATAACAGTAAATGAAGACTTTACTTCAGGTTTTATATAATAACCTTTTGATGCCAAAAAAGAAAGAAAGGAAGAAAGAAAAGAAACACCACCTTCCCTTGCCCTTCATTGTCTTCCCTAAATTCTATTCCTCACACAGTTTGAATCTTGTAAAATAGCACAGAACAGCAGAGGTGATAACACCAAGTGAACACTGAGGAGGAGAAACGGTCACCTCCAATTCCCACGAGCAGCTGGAAGGGCGCTCTATTTTCAGGACAGATCAGGCTGAAAAGGGCTCTCCTCATAGCTCAGAATAAATAAGAAGAGGGGGCACTCACGGCCTGGGCTCTGCCGTGCTGTACAGGTCCGTGGGAACAGTGAAAGGACAGGAACTCAGTCCCCCGTCATGTGTAAGAAAAACAAAACCTACGTTTTAAATATTATATATCCAGGGGAAAATCCCAAACCTTTTCTAGTTATACAAGAGTGCGTATTTGAGTCATGAATCTTGGAGGCGTGATCCTTTAGAGTAACAGAGTTAATGGTTTTCACGAGGCGGCGGGAACAGGGGTCCAGAAAAGTGTCAGGAAGAGGTGAATACTGCCCAGCTGTGAGCACTGCCGGCTGACTCAGAGCAGGGGAGCTTCCTGCTTCCAGAGGGGAGCCCCGAGCCTCGCGGTGGCCACAGGGCCTCTGGCGGGAAGGCCTCAGCCCGCGTCCTGTGTCCACTGCCCTGGGACCCACCCAGGAGCCCCTCTCCGGGACTCGCCCGGGGGCTCGGCACTTCAGGGCAGGCTCTCAGGGGCCGGGGGAGGAGGGGCGGCCTCCACCACCCTGTGGCCACACAGCGCGGAGGCCCCGGTGGCCTCAGGAGAGGAGCTGTGGGCAGCAGGCGGCTCCGCTCACCTCTCTACACCGCACACAGCACCGGGAGAAGGAAGGGAAACCCACCAACCCAGCCTTCAGGAAACTGAAGATTCCGTGGAAGTGCTGCCCAAGACAGTGTTCCTAAGCTCCCCGGGAGCCGTGGCCTCTAACGGGGAAGAAAAACAAGTGCAGGGGATTCAGGGAGCCAAGACCCAGGCCCCTGGGTGAGCTGCAGGGTGAGGGGCTTCTGAGCACAGAGCCGGCTGAGACAGAGGCGCGCTCGGGAGGGAAGGGAGATGGGTGGCATGGCCGATGTGTTAGTCACCAAAGGCCTGCTGATGCAAAGTACCAGAAGTCTGTTGGCTTTAATAAAGGGTATTTATTTGGGGTAGGAGCTTACAGTTACCAGGCCATGAAGTGTAAGTTACTTCCCTCACCAAAGTCTGTTGCCACGTGTTGGAGCAAGATGGCTGCCGATGTCTGTCAGGGTTCAGGCTTCCTGGGCTCCTCCCTTTCTGGGGCTCGTTTCTCTTCAGGCTCAGCTGCTCTGTTCTCTCCATAAGGCCAGCTGTAGACTATCAGGTGAACAGCTCTTCTCTCTGCCATGTCTAAAGGAGCCTTCTGTTTCCTCATGTGTCTGCTTCTCTGTATTCTTCCCCTGTGTGTTTACTTCCTGGGCTACAGGATCAAAACTCCAACCTCCCTTCTCTGTGGTTTGGTTCCTCTGTGAGTTCCCACCCAACAAGAGGGCGGGGACTCAACGTCCTACTCTAAAAGTGAAACCTCTGAATCCAATATAATCCAATATGCCCAGAGGAACAAACCAGTTTACAAACATAGTCCAGTATCCATATTTGGAATTCATAAACAATATCAAACTGCTACAGCCGACTTCAGAGCAACCCTGAAACCTCCTTGGAAACATTAGGGACTGTGCGGAGAGGGTGGAGGCCTCCCGAACCCACAGGGTCCTGAAAGACAGGTGATGAGACCGAGTGGGTCCTGTTTTTAAGATAATGAAGGAACGAGCCCTTGCGCTGTAACACCTGTGAGGCCACCATGGCCACTTAATGTCCACTGGAAACCCAGGATATTAGCAGATGGCCTAGCAGGACAGGAAAGAAAATATGTCGTGGTCCAGGCCATGCATATTGGGAAATCTGCCAGAACAATTCATATGAGGAGTCCTAAGAACAAGCTCCATATGATAAACGCTGTAGTGGCTGCAAAGGCTGTGGACAAAGCACAGCTAGACCCACTTAAAAATTAAATATCTAAGAAACTATTGGAATGAATGTCTATCAACCTAAAAGTCAGACCTATCACTCATCCATCTACCTATCTACCTATCTAATCTATCTTTCTATCTATCTATGGGTATCTATGTATCAACCTAAAAGTCAGATCCTTATGTGGAATCAAAGGAAATATTTCCACTCAACTCAGGAAAGCAACAAGGATAAACACTGTCAGCACAAATATTTACTACAAGTATTCACAAAAGCAATTAAGCAAAGAATCAAATTGTACATGTAAAAATCAGAAAGTAAGAGCTAAAAATATCCCTACTTGCAGATGATAATTGCACATAATTAGCCAAAACTATTACAAATAATAAGAGAATTGGTAAGGTAGCATGACAGAATAAAACACAGAAACCAATAGCCTTCATATTTCAACAACAACTGGCTAGAAGATGGATTGGAAGTAAACAAAAGCTAGACCAAGAAGATAAAAAAATAACTTGGAATAATCTTAACAAGAAATGTGTGTGAGGGGAGCCATATAAATAGAAGTTTAAAAAACACTCAAAAGACATGGATATATCAAAGGGAAAGACATCATCTTGTTCTCAAATGTGAAGACTCAGCATCATAAAGATGTTGTTAATTCTTCCTGTGTAAATTGATCTCAGTTTAACAGGATCCTAAAAAATGCATGTGTAGATTTAAAAATTTTCCAGTTCTCAAGTTCGTATGGGAAAATAAACAAGCAAAAATAGTCACGAGAACCCTGGGAGGAAGCAGTGAAGCATTAAAATATATTCCTACTAGACCTTAAAATGTATTGTAAAGTGATTAAAATATTGTGGTGCTAGGATACAGCAGACCCAAGGAGCAGAATAGAAAATCTAGAATAGAGCAGCTATTTAGAAACACATTCAGAAACTGAGTAAATGGTAAAGTTTGCATCTAAGTTTGCCAAATAAAATACAGGATACCTGGTTAAGTTTGAATTACAGACAAACAAGAAATCCTTTTAGCATAATTTTTAGAATACCATTTTGACCTAGGAGCCATATAAATATGTTATCAACATACTATGTATTTAAAAATTTAATCAGTATTTCAAAACCATTTTGCCACTAGAAAGATTGGCAAAAATCAAAATGGGGGAGAAACCAGGCTCATTAGTGCTGGGTGTCTAACTTTGGGTTAATGCAGAAAAGCTACAGGTGTTCATAGTCTGTGACTCAGAAGTGCGACTCCCAGGTACATAACATAGGAAAGTCTTGCTCGTGTGCACTTTGGAAGCAGGTACGAGAATGGCTATTGCAGCATAAACTTGGGGACAAAAAGTACCTGAAGAATAAAAAGAATAAACAAGCTGTAGCATGTCCATAGAATGTAATCCGTTGCAGAAAATGAATTAACTACTTTTACACTGACAACTAGCTGTCTTTTTCTTTCTGCATTTTGTAATACAAACATATTTATACCATAAAGAAAAGCCAAAGAAATATAATTCAGGATTTGGGTTATATATGAATGGAGAATGAAGTCTTCAAAATCAATGTGATTTCCTTGAACTTGGCAAAGCATGAGTGTCCACTGTATTTTTATTCTCTATGCCTTCTATAAATATTTTATCTGTTCAATATTTCAAAACTACAATTACTAAAAAATACATTTAAAACATCCTTTCTTAACCCCCTCTCCATCTCTTGGTAGCACTCTTGATGTAGGTGAAGCATTAAAAATTGTCTAACAGGTTCTATGCCACTTGGTTTGCCAAATCCTACAGGGTGGTCTTCCTAGACTTTCTCCCAAATCACTTTGGCAAATGGTGTCTATTATCTTAGGGCCTCAGCCCTAAGATAATTTTATTGTCCTTTCAAAACCTCCAGAGCCTATGTGCATTATTGCATTGAATCATCACAAGAATCTGGAGTAGCCACTGTCACCTCTACTTCACACATGAGGAACCTGGGTTGTCAGCTTAATTAAGGGATTAATGGGTGGCAGAAGGCAGAGTCAAATCCAGAGTCTGCTACAGGCAAGGTCCTTCCACCTAACTGCTTGTGGAAACACTCCCTCCTCTCCCTACATGCCACTTGCTTAAGTCCAAATTGTGGTCTTTAAGCAATTTTAATAGCTTTTTAGTTTTATTAAGATCCATAATAGTATTTTCCTCATTAAAAACCCCATTTTCAAATGTTTAATTTAAAATTGCCCTTGTTTGTCAAAGGCTGCCAATGCAAAATACCGGAAATGGGTTGACTTTTATAATGGGAAATTTATCAGGGATAAAAGCTTATAGTTTCAAGGCTGTGAAATGTCCAAATTAAGGCATCAGCAGAGATGCCTTCTCACCAAAGTCAGCTACTGGTGATCCTGGGGTCCTGCCCTGGGATGAGGCAAGATGGCGGATTGGCTGGTATTTTCTCTACTTTGTCCTGGAGCTCAGCTGTGGGTGATCAGGCACAAGGCTTGGCTCTTCAGCCTTGAGCTGCTCCGTGGGCCCAGCCTCTTGGGGGCTTTGTGCTTCAGCTTTAGCTGCTAGAGTTCCCCCTCTCACATAGCAGGATCACAAAGCCAGAGCTCCCTTTTCTGTGTGTCTCCATTTATATACAGCTTCAGCAAGCAGGCAGAGGCCCAACCTGAGTCATGCCTCAGTGACAGTCTAATCAAAAGCGATCTAATCAATTGATCTAATCAAGCTCCCTTAACTGAATCTAATGTAATCAAAGGGTCTCACACCCACAGGAATGGGTTACTTCAAAAATCTAATCTTTTTTAGTATTCACCAAATTCAAATTGTCACAGAAATGGATCTAAATGTTTAGATTTTTTAATGCTTTCTTTAGAGATTCTCTATTATTTCCTAAGTCAGTCCAATAGGAAACCCTTTAAACTAAAACTCATTTCTAACTGGCAGTTTGATTTTTTTATTATGTATTAGGCTTTCATCACCTATTTTGCTATTTTTATTATAGTTATATATAAATCCATCATTTCATATATGTGTAAACATGTACCATCAAATTTGATCAATAAACTACCCACCCTACATCCTAATACATTCATAGTGAAAATAAGAATTTCTCATTCTCTTTGCTTTCCTGATGTATTGAATTCCTTCTTCATTGCAGACAAAAATGCCTCTGAAATGTTGTGATCAATTTCTATAGATTTCTTAATGTTACCTTCGAGTCTACGCTATACTAGTAAATACATACTTTATAACCAAGAAGGGCTGAGAGGATGAGCTGCCCTGGGCTGAGTTGTTTCCTGTGTCAGGGCTTCGTGTGCACTGCTTGAACGGGTTCTTTCGAGACTCATGGCACACAGGAATTGTCCCCGTTGTACCTGGGGAAACAAAGCTCAGAATTAGAGAAACAAGGTCAAGTTTATACACCTGATGTTCTCCCCTTCTTATGAGGATGCCAGCCATATTGGATGAGAGTCCAACCCAACCCAGTGTGGGCTCATTTTATCCAATCACATCTTCAAAACCTATTTCCAAATAAGGTCACTTTCACAGACCTGGGGGTTGGGACTTAAATATGTCCTTTGGAGGACACAGTTTAACCATCATACATAGGATTTCACAATCTCCCTCTTTCTCCCACTGTCTCCACCAATTCAATCTTGTCGCCTTCTTTGCAGTCTGAGCCTTGACATTTCAATGTGTTCCTGGGTGGTTTATTGAGGATGGGATAATAAAAGAGAAACCCAGAGAATTGTACAGTGAACTGAAAACGTTCTGATGAGGAATCTGGAACCTGTGCAAAGAGCAAAGTTAAAGAAGCTGATTTAGAGGTTCTTGCTTTTTTTTTTTATTCTGTCAAGGGCAAAATTATAAAATAAGGAAATATGTTCATAAGATCATAAGAGTTAAGAGATAGCAGAAAGTCTGGTACAATATGAGTATTTAAGAGTAGGGAAAGCTGGCCACACGGAAGACGAAAGAGAAATAAGGAGAATGTGGTCTTTAAATGTTTTTGGGAACCTGGTTGGTGATTCATTTTCAGGTGGCAGGGTTTTCTGTGGGGTCGTGAACTGCAAGTTAAAACAAGGTATAATAGTCGCAACTCTGGAGACAATCTGGACTCAAACCTTTTGGAAGAAAACAGGAGGTTATCCCTTCTCTATACTTTTTATTTCTTCAAGTAGCAATTTGGTGTGCACGCGCTATGATGAGTCTTCAACAATAGGGCATTGTATGTTGCTTCATTGATTCTAAAATGTCGTCCTGACTTTACTGTTCTCAGCTGTTGTGGCTGTGGTCCCTGGTCAAGGCTCCCTGGGGGACGCCTGCCAAGCTGCTCCAGTGCTCAGACCCGCAGGTGGGAGAGTCTCCAGCTGTGTCCTACCCCACAGGGTCAGGTCTTATTGATTTCTAGATCTCTTTCTCACCAAAAGAAAATAAAGGGCTTTGTTTAAATCTTGACATTTCCTTGAGTTAATTAAATGAAAAGAGGAGAAGTGTGGGATACAGTTTCCTCCAGCGCTCCTGGAACCACTGCTGACATTCTTTCCTGCCATTTGGATCTCCTGGCTCGGAGGAAAATTGCTTTGCAGAGCTATCCCCGAGCAAGGAGAAATGTTTTTTAATTGTTTTCCCTGCATATGCCCTATCATCAGCCTGCTGTTGACAGAGTTTTCCCTTCTAACTGATGCCTAGAAAATCTCTAGCACAGCTCAATCTTCTGAGCTCTAGATTGGCACATGAAAGATATAGGTTATAATGGCCTGCACCAGTAAGTCGGCACTGGAGACCATGCCATTTTGTCCCAGTCTGGATATTATATTCTCTTTCCTCTAGGATCACCATACTTTTCCATTTTAATAGTTTGCAACCTTAGACCTTTTAAAAATAGACGGTAAGATTATCACCTGCATTTGTAGTTTTAATCAGCACAAATGTTTGCATTTCAGTAGCTATTGTTTAATCAAGTTATATTGAGTTTAGTTTTCTTGGCGTAAACAATTAAAGTGCTATGCAAAGGGTTGTTGGTTGGACATTGTGATGGCTAGGCTAATGTGTCAACTCGGCCAGGTAATTGTGCCCAGCTGTTGGGTCCAGCAAGCCTGGGGCTAATTGCATCTGCATCAATCAGCAAGATTGGATAAAGAATGGATGATGCTGTTATCCATTCAGTTGACTGCTTATAAAAGGGAACTGATTTCAACATTCGGAGAGAATTTCCCAGCTCGTTGTTTGACAGCGAACTTCTCCCAGGAACTCATCGAGGACCCTTCATCAGTCTTTCATCGGAGCCCCTGGCTTGCAGCCTGCCAGCGGAACCTGGACTTGTGTATCCCCACGGT
>PVKH010019112.1:0-14945 GCA_004027955.1 Chaetophractus vellerosus
GGGTGTTGTCCATTATCATCCTTTTGTTAGTTGTCCTGGGCGAGTCCAATGAGCAGGAGAGTAGGTGTTGCAACTCTTACTGAGATTCAGGGCTCAACTGGCATATGAACAGCCCAGAGATTTAAGCCTCTGGGACATTTATTTAATGAGTATAGTGCTAATTATAGGTTCAAATAAAAGGGGCAGAAGAGTCATGTGTAGGGAGATTTTAAATGAGTCTAACTCTGCTACATTGGGAAGTACATATATATATTCCAAACTAAGGCCCACTGACAGGGTGCCGAATTCCTGAGATTGTCTGCCCTGCCTATAGTGTCTAGATGTCTCTAGAAGCTTATGGCTTTTAAAATCTCTACTGAACCTGTGATCATGTACTCTTTTTAATTCTTAACATGTTTATTATTATTATTTTCCACTTCAGTAATTCCTTCTTTAATCTTTCTTATATCCTTCTTCTTTGAGTTTATCTGATTTTCTTTATCTAACATACTCTGTTGGAGCTTTTCAAAATAATATATGCATCTAAGGTTTTTCTTTTTTCTTCCAAGTACTGCTTGAGATGTTTCCTGCAAGTTTCAATGGGTAATGCTTTAGCTGATTTTTCCCCCTTTAAGCCACACAATCTCTAGAAATGTGCTTTAAAATTTGTTTTTAACAATGATTTGGAAAGAAGTTATCCTTTTAATTTCTAATTTGATTTCATTATGATCAAAGAAAATGGTCTAATCTTATCAGTCCTCTATTATTTATTGTGACAAGTCTAATAATGGTAAATTTTTGCAAATGTTCCCTGGTACTTGAAAGGGTCATGTATTCCTTAATTATGAGGTGCAAGTTTCTTTATATAACCAGTAAATCATTTGCTGATTTTGTTGCTCAAATTTTCTGTATCCTTATTAATTTGTATCTAGTTGATCTGAGAGTTATATAAAACTTTTCTTCTATTGCTGAACATTTATCACGTTAAACCTCCATTTTTCTTAATTTTTGCATCATGTCTTGAGGCTATGATGTTAGGTATGTATAAGTTCAGTATTCTTATATATTCTTGGTGAATTTTTCCTTTTATAATTTTTAATGACCATATTTATCCCTAAAAATGGCTTTCCCTTAAAATCTATGTTATCTGATGTTAACTTTGCTACTCCAGCTTTCTTTTGGTTAATACTCTTCCTGTACCTCATTTTCCCAAACTTTATTTCAACCTTTCAGAGTTTTTATGTCTTATGTTTGTCTCTTGTAAACAATTTATAGTTGATTTTTAAAAATCAAGTCTGAAAATCTCTGTTTTTTAGTTGGCAAGTTTAATTTTCTTATATTTATTTATGATTACAAATAAATGTGTGTTAATTCTATCATTTTTAAAGTACATTTTCTAAACCAGGATTTTTCTTTGTTTATTTTTTTCTCCTTACTTGACTTCAATTGAGTTGATCAACTTTTCTTTATTCCTTCCATTTTTCCTCTTTGTGCTCTTTCTCTTCTCTAAATATTTGCCCTTAAATTAAAAAAAATACCTTGAGTTAATGAAGTTTAAAGTAAATCAACATCTCTTCTCTCCTCCTTAACAACACAAAGACTTTTTAAAATCTTAATTTCAATCAACCTCTCCATATTACTTGTTATTGTTGTCTCATATTTAAATTCCATTCTTCATTAGTCATCATTATTATTCAATAAAGTTTTTAATAGTGAATGCTTATTTAAATTTACTACCATTTACCAGTTTATTTACTAATTATTACAGCATACATCCATTCCTTTCTTTTAGGGGCAATCTTCTTCTTTGTGAAGTATTTCCTTTAGAAGTTTCTCAGGAAGGGTGTATGAGGGATAAACTTTTCAGTCTTTGTTTGCCTGAATATGTCTTTCATTGTCAAATAAATTAGATGAGCATAAAATTTTAGATTGATCATTGTTTTGGCTTCACATTTTGCAGTGTCATCCCAATGTCTCTATTGTTCTTTTGGTAAGTGTTGCCAGTCTAATTTTTGTCCTTAATAATCTGCATTTCTCCTGATTACTGTTAAGATTCTCTCCTTGTTTTTCATTCTGAAGTTTCATTATAATATGACTAGAGGTGAACTTATTTTTATTTGTAGTGCTCAGGATTCATTGTTCATCTTAAATTTAAGGATTTGTGATTTTTATCAATTCTGGAAAATTCTCAGCTTTATCACCTTGCCTTTCCCCCTGTCTATTTTCTCCATTTAGAATCTCTATTATATTATATTTTTCTATATGTTTGACCCTCGCAATATTCTTCCATATCTCTTAATTATTCTTTCATTTCTCTCTCTTACCATCTCCATGCTGAATTCTGTGTAGTTTTTTTATATTATTATTATTAGAGAAGTTGTGAGTTTACAGAACAATCATGCATAACATACAGGATTCCCATAAATCACCCCATCACCAATATCTTTCAGTGTTGTGGGAACATTTGTTACAAATGATGAAAAGACATTGTCACAATATTACTGCTAACTACAGTCCATAGCTTATATTTGGTGTATTTTCCCCATAAACCACCCTATTATTAACACCATGAATTAGTATTGTATATTTTTTACAGTTCATGAGATAATGTTCTCATGATGATAGCCATAAGCCATCATCCACCACAGGGCTCACTGTGTTATACAGGCCCATGCCTTGCACAGTCCCTCCAAAGTGTACACTCAGTGGCTCCCAGTTTCATCCCAGAGTTGTGCTGTCATCACTTTGATTTTAGAATGTGTTCATTACTCCTAAAGGAAAAATCCCTTACCTCCTTATACCCCTCTCTTCTTGACCTTTAGTATTGATATAGTACCCTTTTTGCCATTGATGCAAAAATATTACAATATTACTGTTAACTATAGTCCATAAGTTACATTAGTTGTATGTGTAGTTGTTTTGAATCTATCTTCCAAGTAATTAATTTCCTGTTTAGTTTTATCTAATCTTCTATTTAAGACATTCATTGAATAATTTCATTAATATGTTTTCATTTCAAGAAGTTTTGTTTGGTTCCTTTTCTTAATTGGTTTTCTTTTGCTTTTCTTATGTCATTTGTTTCTTTTATCTCTTTAACTCACTAAAGCTTAGTATATTTATAGTATTTTAATGACTTTTAAAATCTAAAGCTCTGTGGGAGCTAACCATCCTTCTTGTTATGTACTGACTCTCACTCATGAAGGATCATTTCCTCATGTGTTTTGTAAATTTATATTATAAATTCTTCAGGGAGGATTATTTTTCTCTGTGGTAATTTCATATAGCCTGAGCAGTGGAATTGTTCTTCAAGAGCAGGTTTACTTTTGCTTCTTCTGGGTTCATCAGATATATAACCAACTGAAATTATTGTGAAGCGGAAGACTGAAAAAAGAAGATTGATGAACATAGGTGCCCTGTTGAAGTGCACTCTCCCCAAAAAGCAGCTATCTGCTCTCATGCTCCCAAAGTGGGATGCGTGACCATGAATGACTGAGAGATTCCATGCTTCTTCCAAATGAGGCTGATTCTGTTCAAGTCCTTAGACCTTGAGTCAGTGTCAGCTGGAGTAGGATTTTCCTCAGGACTCCCCCTTATCATCAGTGAACATGAATAGCCAGACTAGCCTGGGAAATTTCACAGTTCCAAAGGACCTTGGGAGACAAGCTTGTTCTGAGTCACTGATCTAAGGGCTAGAAACTCTTGAGGCCAAATTTCATCTGCCAAACAGAATTCAGCTTTTGCTCCTTCAGCTTTAATTGTGGTGCACAAATATTGCTGTTTTCATCGACTTTCAAAGGGGAAATATTTTTGTTTTCCACTTTCTAGAAGTGAGTTTGGTTAATTTATCTTTAGCATGACAAAGCCCATTGCAATTTGTTCTCATTACTTGACAAGAAAGAAAAGAGAACACGTGAATGAGAGCAGAAGTTGTATCCTCTTTACAAATCAGTTGTGCAAAGAAGATACAGTATTGAGTGAATGAGTTGTGAGGGAGAGAAGTCTCATGTAACAGAACTCACAAGCAGCAAGCAGCAGGACCAATCAAAATGCAAAAACACCCCTGCAGTGAGGGCTATTCCAGACATCTAGGGGGCACCTAATTTCATATCTAGGGTGATATTGTTAAGGTTACTGAACCAGAAAAAGCAAAGCAGATATTTTAGGAGAAAATATGCTGGCAAAATGTACTCTGCCACCTCTTGATAGGCTGGCTAGACGTGCTAAGACACAGACATGGGATGGCCAGTCAAGACCATAAGTGACCTGAGGTCCCTCTCAGCCTCAAATCAGCCCATATGTCTTAGACTCTATCTGAAGTTCAGACGTTCTTACTAGGGACCTCCCAAAAAAACCCTGTGTCTATTGACAAGCAATTGGTTAAAGAAAGGGGTTGCATCACACAATGGAATACTGTAAGCCATTAAAGATAGGGAGGCTAGTCTTTAGAAACTGATGTGGAACGACTCTCTAAGCTATCAAAATGAAAAGGCAGGCAGAGAAGAGTATGTATGAAATATTCCCATTTGTATAAGCACACACACATATACATCATATTTTTGAAAGAAAATAGAAGGAAAGTATTGATATTAGTGGAAAGGAGAATTTGGAATTTGGGGTCTGGGGTGAGAAGAAGACAAATTTATCATATTTCATTTTATTCCCTTTGTTAATGTTTAAAGTTGTACTTGTTAATGTGTATCTTCTTCAACCTCTTGCTCCCCACACTGAAGTTTGGCTGCTCCATGTGTTTTAGGGAGTTGCTCAAAATGTGTGCTCTCCACACCTCCCACACCCTCCCACATAATCATCCTTCATTAGTGTGGCACATTCATTGCAATTGATAATAATGTTCATTTTAAATCTCTAAGAGGAGACTAGAATATACAGCTGTCCCAGACTTACTTGACTACAAAACCTCTTTTTTGAGGATCTCATGGGATTGATGATCTGTGGAACATATTTTGGGAGATGCAGGCCCTGGAATGAACCTGAGAAACAAATCAGATCCCAGGACTCCTCCATCTTCAGGGATCTTCCAGATTGAGAGGGATCTTCGGTGTACTTGAAGTTGTTAGGTCATTCTGGATAGAGGGAGAATTGATGTCAGCAACCCCTCATCAACACACACCACACACATACTCGTAGTTCTAATATGAACACATGTGACTTAATAAATGAATGTCTAATTAATTTTTGTCTGGATCCTGAGATGATGATCAAGTTCTTGTCCAGGCCAACATTATATGGGATGACTTGAGGGATGTGAATGGCTGGTCTCAGTCAAGCCAAGGAGAGCATTGTTTTTTGTTTGTTTGTTTGTTTGTTTTTCAGCTTAATAGAAATAATGGAAATTAGTCATCTTTCATTTCTGAGGCCTGAGTTTATTCCTGGCACTCTTGGAGAGTCAACTTGGAGAACACTGAGGTTGGCCATTTGCCCATTCACCTGGTTCCCAAATCTCAGATTCCTCTTTTTATGAGCCTGCCCTAATAGCATCACTTTTCAAGTACAGCTGGTTCTGGAGGGGTAATTGCTCTCATCCTGCTATTCTCTCAGGCTCCATGCCACCAAGTACTTTATTTCTAACCAGAACGTCTAGGTTTCAGTCTTGGTTCTTTGTGACAATTTTTGTTATGACTGAGAAAGTTTTATTGGTTTGATTTTCTGGTTGTAAAACTAACTGACTGGAAAGCCATGCATAAATATGCATCCTGTCCTAATAAAGGGAACAAATAGACCCATAGGAGGAGCACAGGTTTGGGCATCAGAGAACCTGTCTCCAGATTGGATTCTGCCACTTTTTATTTATCTGATTTTTGTCAAGTCACTCCAATTTTCTGCACATCATCTTTTAAATGTGGCTAAAGTATGGGGGTTGAATAGCTGAGGACATGTATGTGAGAATGACTGGCCTTGGTCCTGTGAGTGTGAAACCATTTGTAAACAGGACTTTTGAAGATGTTATTTTTTAAGGTATGCTCAAATGAATGAGGATGAATGAGGATGGGCCTTAATCCAATATGGTTGAAGTTCTTAAAAACAAAGTGAATTGGACATGGAAGGAGAAGCCAAGGGGAGCAGCCAGAAGCTGGAAGTCAATGGAACACTGAAGAGAAAGGAGACGATACCACCATGTGCATTGCCATGTGATGGAAAAACCAAGGAACCCCAAGGATTGTCAGTAGCCAGTCCCAGAACGTCACAGTCTTCAGGGAGAAAGCATCACCTTGCTGACGCCTCAATTTGGGACTTTTCCTAGCTTTAAAGCTGTGAGCCAATAAATTTCTATTGTTTAAGCCAACCCATTGTGTGGCATTTGTTTTAGCAGCCAGGAAACTAATACAGTTTTTGGTACCAGAAAGTGGAGTGCTGCTATGATATGACAAATACTTAAAAATGTGGAAATGACTTTGGAATTGGGTAATGGGTAGAGGCTGGAAGAATTGTGAGGGCTCAAAAATAAGTGAGCATGCAATTGCCAAAAGGTAGAAGCAACCCAAGTGTCCATCAACTGATGAATGGATAAATAGAATGTAGTATATTCATACAATGGAATATTATTCAGCCATAGAAAGGAATGGAGTTTTGATACATGCAACAACATCAATGAACCTTGAAAATATCATGTTGAATGAAATAAGCCAGAAACAATATAGTGTCAGAATCTAGAATATAAGTTATCAGGGGCCAGGGTGGGGTTGGGGAATAGGGAGTTAAAGCTGAAATTATATAGAGTTTCTATTTTGGCTGACTGTAAAGTTTTGGTAATGGGTGGTGGTGATTGTAGCACAGCATTACGAATGTAATTAACAGCACCGAATTATATATGTGAAAGTGGTTAAAAGGAGAAATTTTAGGTTATATTTATGTTACTAAAATAAACATTTAAAAATACATATGAAAAATAAGTGAGAGCTGTCTTAAATAATACATTATTCATCATAAACAATATATTGGTAGAATTATGGATGTTAAAGTACTTCTGGCAAGACCTTACCAAAAATGAGTCATTGGAAATTGGAAGAAAAGCTATCCTTATTATAAAGTAGCAGAGTACTTGGCAAAATTGAGTTATGATATTGGATAGAAGGCAGGACTTGAAAGTAATGAACTTGGATAGTTAGCTGAAGAGACTTCCACACCATGTGTGGAAGGTGCACCTGGTTTCTCCTTGCAGCTTATAGTGAAATGAGAGAGAAAAGCGATAAACTCAGGATTGAACTGTTAAGCACAAGAAAACCAGCAGTTAATAATTTGGAAAATTCTCAGTGTATCCAGATAGAGTGCTCTGAAACTAGGGCCAGAAGCAGCTCCATCAAGGACCTCCCTGAACTTCCAGGAAGTGAGTCTCTAGAAAGCAGGCTTCCATCTGAGGGTTTAACTTAACTCTTTTTTCGAAAGAGGTTGTGCCTGAACATGGATCCAGTCAAACATCTCAGAGGAAGTCAGGATTGGAAACACAGTTATCCCAGAAAGGATCTGTAGAAAGTTCTATTGTTCCTGATGGCTTGTACTTGGAACAGCATGCAAAGCCAACAAGACTTTTGCAAAATTTGTTTGAACAGAAGTAATGCATAAAAAGGACAGAGAAGGGACAAATTGAAGGAAGAACAACTTCAAGGGCAGAACCATGGAAGCAAAGGTTTGTACCAAAGAGATCTCCTTGGCAAAGAGAGTGGGCCCACCTACCCACATCTGTGGAAAGAATGGGCCTGTCCCTATGCTTGGAGGGGAAGGCCATCTGCCCTGGCACTTGGAGGGGCCAGACCTTGCACCCTGCTGTTCATGGAGGGTGCCACCACCTCAATGCTTGGAGATGGTGAGGCCTGAGCCCCGGCATTTGCAAAGAGCTTGACCACCGTCCAAATGGTCAAAGATGGTGGGGCCTACACACCATTGTTTGGGGAGAGCATAGCCACTGCACAAGCACTTGGAAGGGGTGGGCCTGCCACTCCATCAGGCCTGGAGGACAAAGAATCAAGCCACAGATGACTCAAACCTTGAGATCTAGTGGAGTTTTCCCTGCTGGATTTTGCACTTATTTGATATCTGTGACCCCTGTTTTCCTTCCAATTTCTCTCTTCTGGAATGGGAATGTTTATCCTATGCTTGCCCCATAATTGTGTATTGGAAGCAGATAAATTGTTTCCTAGATTTCACAGGTCCATCAGACAGAGGTATTTTGCCCTAGGATGGACCACACCCATAGCTTATTTTAGTGAGACTTTGTACTTAGTATTGCTCCCACATGAATGTATTTGGCATGTGAGAAGAACATGTCTTTTGCAAGTCCAGAGGGCAGAGTATTGGGGATTGAATCTCATGTCTCCCACAAAAGGTCCTGTGCATGTGAACTCATTTGTAAATAGTGGACTTTTGAAGATATTAATTGAGGTGTGCCCAAACTGAATAAGGGTGGGCTTTAATCCAATATGGTTGAAGTCCTTGTAAGCAAAAGAAATTGGACACAGAAGGAGAAGCCAGAGGGAGCATCCAGAAGCTGACAGTGACCAGAACCTGGAAGAGAAAAGAGAAGATGCCACATATGTGTTGCCATGTGATGAAAAGCCAAGGAACCCCAAGGATTGCCAGCAGCTAGCCTCAGAATGCCACTGTCTCCAGGGAGAAAGCATCACCGTGATGATGCCTCGATTTTGGACTTCTCCCAGCCTCAAAACCATGAGCCAGTACATTCTCATTGTTGAAGCCAGCCCATTGTACGGTGTTTGTTTTAGTATCTGGGAAACTAATACACATGGCGATCACACATGCTGCAAATATTTGCTCATTTGCCCACTCAGTAGTCAAAATTATGTGCAATCAAACCTTGACTCTATCACTTACTACTTGCATGAATATGAGAAATTCTCTTCACCTTTCAAAGCTTATTTGAAGATAATAAGAGGACCTGACTCATAAGGTCATAGTAGAGACTAATGGGCTATTGTATGGAAAGTGTTTAGCTCATAAAAAGCACAACATAGAAAGCACTCAATAAATATTAGTTATTTATTACTATTGGTTATAAATAATAGTTGTTACTATTATTGTCATATGTTCAAATGGTTATAATGACATAAACTGGATAGGTACCTATGGACAAGTAGGATAGGTTGTGGGTCTTCAGATAACACATATTTACAGCACAGGCTGGAGGGCCAAGGTTTGCAGAGAAGCCTGTGCTGACAGATTGGCCTTTGTTTTCCTGCCTATCCTGTTACAAAAAGAAAAATGTTTACAGGAGGAGGGGAGCCCCAAAATGACTCCCTTCTCAAGAATGGGAACTTTATTTTTTGGCTTCTCTATTACCACCACCTTAGACAAAGTTTTGCCCATAGCTGGACCTTCATTTGATAATAGCCCCAGATTCTTTCTCTAGGAACTAGGAGGCTATGCCACATCTCAGCCTGGGTAAGTTTTCACCATGCTATTTGTGGGGCCCAGAAATCAATGGGTTTCTCTTCTCCGACCTTAAGACTAGAGTCAAAGCCCTAAAGCATATACAGGCCTGGAAGATAATATATATTGAGGGAAGTGGGAAAAGTGGGGTTAGGGTAGAAGTGGACTGTATATGCCCTGTCTTAGGGAGGCGTCTATCACTCAGATGCTTTCCATTGCAGCCAAGCAGGAATAGGGTAAGCCTTTACCAGGTTTTCTAGTTTGTCAAAAGTAGTCAGAAATCCAGAGTTTTATATGCCATTTCTCTATTTTTAAATACTGGCAAAAATTTCCCAAATTAAAAAAATTGCCATATGGGCCAAACAAAACACATCTATGGGTCCATTCCACTCATAGGCTACTTTCATCCATGGGCCACCAGTTTGTGCTTCTGCTCTGAGGTTGTCCTTAACTACATTTTTCAAAGACTAAGTATTCTTACCAGAAAACGGCAAATGGAAAGATCTTGAAGGTCTAATTCTTCTATTTTGTAGTATCTGTTTACAGGAGGCTGGCTATTGAAAATCTAATTTCCATAGGTGCAAGAATGTGGTTTTTTTCTTTTCCATTCTACTCTTGGCAAGATTGGTTGAGGCAATAGTGGGCAAACCATTTTTATTTTAGGCAATGTCAGAAGAGAAGTTTTGATCAAGTTCCCCATTAAACGAATTTACTATACCTTCAGGTGCATATATTAATATATCTCAGGTTTTATAGTATTATGGTCTCAAAGAATTGATCAAGTGATTAGATTATCTGGGGGAAACTTAAATGTTAAAATTACTACCATTTAGATAGTAAGGCTGGATTTTGAAATTCCTATCTCCAATTTGAAATACACTTTTTCCAGGCATAAATGCTTCAGTTAGTCAATGAGAACATGCTAAATGACAATGCTGCATTTCATCCATCCTTTCCTTGGGATTCTTATCACCTCTGGGCTTGCATTACAGTTGTGTGGCTTATCACTCTTGCTGGTCTGCAGGACTGTGTCTCATGTTTTGCATCACTGCTACCACCAGGCACCATGATTGGCACTTAGGTTTTTGAAGGTACATACATATGGATGTATGAATGAATCATTGAGTGAATGGCAATTCCCAATTGGAGGTACTTACAGACTTAGGGATCTTAATTTTCCATGATTTGACTTTTTGAAAGAGACCTGTGAAGCACAAATCTGGACAAACTGCTTGTTTGGCTCTGGGGGATTGAGAGCAGTTTAGCGTAGGTGAAAGAACATGAACTTTGTACTCAAATGTCAACTGTGGCTTCAAAAAGATCTTTTCACTAGCTGTATGCCCTCAGGGAAATTACTTAACTTCTTGGTTTCCTTGTATAAAAGCAGGAGAATTTTCCTCCCCACCAGGTTATTATGGGGACTACATGGGGAACAAATCAGTTTATTTAAAATACAAAAACTGCCACAGACATGCTCATTTAATGTTGACTTCTGTTTTATGAACATTTCCATCTTTTAATGACAAAATATCTACTTGAAGGTATTTTTTATTTAAAATGTATTCTTCACCTATTTCCAAGAACTGAGTCAACATACAAGTTCGAACAGTCATACACAACTTGGGTTGCATCGTTGCTACGACATGCATATGAAAAATGTGCCCTGAACTGGGACAGGATTAAAGGAGCATATTACCTTCTCAGAAAGGGTTTTGTTTTCACGGGCCAGGTGAAATTTGGAGGTGTTAGGGCATTTTAGAATGGCTTCCTGGGTTACTTCTTTGGCTCTGGTTCAGTGAAAGGGGAAGATGGGAGTGGGGCAATTGTTTGGCCCCTGGGATCTTTTTGTTTTGTTTTATTTGTCCTTTGGGTCTTGCTATTGAGAATAGAAATGAATGTTAAATAAGTCCCCCAAAGGCTCGCCAGTGACACAGAAATCTGTGTGGCCTGTGGGTGTGATTCATCAGAGTGGAAAGTTGCCCCCAGGCATCATCTCAGTCTCCCCACCCAGTCCACTCAATTCTCAGTATTAAGAAACTTTGGGGGGAACCAGCTATAGCTCAATTGGTAGGGCTCCGGTTTACCACATGGGAGGTCCCGGGTTCAGGTCCCGGGGCCTCCTCGAGCGGGCAGACCACCTTGAGAAGGCAAGCCGCCGTGGGCAGGGCAGAGCCGCCACGGACAGGGCAAGCTGCCGCGGACAGGGCAAGCCCCTGTGAGCAGAGCAAGCCGCCACGAGCAGGCAGGCCGCTGCGCAGTGAGCTGACTCGGTGGGACCCCGCAGCGGGGGGAGACAAGCAGACACAGAAGAACGCAAAAGTGAACACAGCAAGAACAAGCAGAAAGGGGGGGATATACAATAAATAAAATTTTAAAAAAAGAAACTGGGCAGCATTAGGGGTAAGTGAGTGTGCCTTCTGATTGTAATAATAAAATCAGGGGGCACTGTGAGGAAAGGAGGTAGCCAGAAAGAACAAGAGAGAAATGAGTTTAACTCTGTGTTTAGGTTTAGTTTTCCGCTGGTGAGCACTTGGTCAGCTACTGGAAGTCATTTATGCTAGGAGTCAGGAAAATAGAAATCAAGAGAATAGGTTGAGCATAAATTTTAAAAAGCAGGACATAATTACCAACATATATTGATGATGGCTGAAAAAGAGAGGGAAATGGAGCAGAAAAAGATTTTTCTCTAGGTCACTGGGAAGCTTTGGTAGAAAAGCACAGGTGTTGGGTATTTTCTGAACGAGACACATTTGTTGTCACCAGAAAAGCCACATATCAAGGGACAAAGACTAGGAACTGCAAGGAGGCTCCCAAATTAGCTTCAGCTTTTGTCTTTCTCCTTGGACTGATGTATCTGACTTAACCATGGATTGGTAACAGATGACTGCTGCCTAGAGTCTCCAAGTGCTTTGCCCTCCCCAGATATATCTTTACCTTCAAATGTGCAATTAGAGTAGTGCGCCCATCTCACATCCCGTGGAAAACCCAATGTCCTCCCTGAATATTTGCATGAATTCTTGGGGCATTGGTTGCTGATTACCTCTTGCTCCAGCCAACATACAATGGTTAAGAGCAGAGGCCTCTGCCTAAGACAGACCTAGAATTAGATCCTGGCTCCATCTTGTTACAATTATGTAACAATGGGCAAGTTGGTTGACCTTTCTGAGTCTCAATTTTCTCATCCATAAAATTGAGATCATAATATTCCCAGGGTGATTGTAAGTTAATAATGGGATAATGGTGAAGTAATACAGGTAAAGCATTGAACGTGGAATCCTTATTCACACTACCCTAAAAGAAGTGTCTAAAGATAATAAACATATAACCTTTATTATGAAGTCCATGACAGTGTTTCCCAAGTTCATGTGTTTGTTCTTGAATATTAAGACCTTCTTTAATTGACAATTATTTTCAAGAACTCTATAGGATAGTAACATTTCTTTTAGTTTCCATTAACTCTTAAAGTATTGAACTACAAAAAGATACTATGGGTTAATCAATACCTTCTTATTTATCATAACATTTACACACATTTCAAAATTGTGGTAAACATAGTAAGATGCAAGACATATTATTTTTCCACTTGTGGACAATGTTGGATACACATAGGGAATCACAAACCGCTTGCAATGATTGCATGTACTTGCAAACCTTTTTGCTAAGGAATTCCTAATCTTCGTTAACTACTGCTTCCCTGAAAGGGCACAGTTTTTACATGCTTACTGAATAAATATTTATCGTTCATTTTGCACCATGTATTGTGCTAGGAACATCTTGGTTTACACTTTATAGGAAGTAATATGTGCAAGAGATATGACAACAGTCAAATGCTATAAAATCTGTGGGCTGATTATTCTCTCTACCCATTTGCAGAGTTTCAGTTCATTGTCTACTCTAAACAGCTTTTCATAAGTGTCATGACAACTGCCCAGCAGTCTCAAGTATTATTTCTTAGGAATTACGCCTCCCACGTTTCACATCCTATCCCAAAACTAATATTTTCTCTTGAAAAGGCATTTATACCAGGTTTCCCTGACTTCCCGTTCCCATTTATATTAAGATATTTTCATTTATTTCATCAAATGGTGTTTGAGCAAGGAATACAAAGAAGCTTTCCTAGAAAACATTATTATCTTGGTGGGGAGCTGCAAAGCAAGGTGGGTTATAATGAAATGACAATGTAGAGGCATGATAGAAGGTGTCTCTGTGGACTTAAGTTGTCAGAGAAGGCTTCATGGAAAAAATGCAGCTTTTAGCTCAGTGTTAGGAATAGATGGATTTGATTCGGGAAGATTCAGGGAAAAGATGTCCCTGCTGGAAGGTACAGGTGGGCAGAGGTGGGAAGGAGCATCATGAGTTCAAAGGAGAGTGACCGGGACACTGGCCTGGTTAATGGAGAGGAATCATGGTGAGGAATTCTGGGCAGAAAGGCCAGACAATGGAAAGCCCTGAGTAACAGGTTGTGGAGTTTGTGTTGCACTTCTTGAGCAATGGAGAGACATGAGGAAACAGATGTTTTTTCCAGCATGGTTACTGGATAAAGAGAGACTGGAGGTAGGGAAATTGGTCAGAGCCTGCAAAAGAAGGCTCAGCAAGATTTGGGATTGATAGGGTGTGGGAAGCCAAAGGAGCAGAGGGGAAAGAGTAGAAGATTATTCCAGCATGTTTGGACTGGGTGATAGGGAGTGACTAGGGGTACCTTGTAAACACCAATCAAGCTTTTGTAGGAATTATGCCTTTTAAATGTCTTTCTTCCTTTTCCCTTGAAATTCTTTCTCTCATCCCTGTCATGCATGGAATATGATAATAAGAACAACATTTACTCTTTCTTTTCTAGAGTTGCTTTCCTACCCAAAGCACTAAAAACTCCCCATGAAATGAGCCATCTTTGGAGAGTAATCAGAAAGTGACAAAATTATTTCCTATAAGGAAAGATTCCCCAACCACTGGAACAACAACAACAAAAAATTAGAACAGGTTGTCTAATGTGTTAATGAGTTCCCTACCCTTAAAGGTAATCCAGCATGGGTCCGATGATCACCAATTGGGGATGTTATTGGGAGAATGCCAACATAAAATCCAGTCTGCGTGCTACAGAGTTCAGATTCAGCACAGTGCTATAAACTGAGAGGTGGTGTGGTGCAGGGTTTACGAACGCAGGCTCTGGAGCCTATATGATGCTCACCCTTAGAACCTGGCTGTAGCAGTTTGAGATTATTTTATGAATCCCAAAAAGAGAAAGATGATGTTTTTAAACTGATCGAATCCTGTGGGTGTGATACCTTTGATTAGATTACTTGTTAAGATCGATTTAGGGCTTTAGATTGGACTGTGTTAGTGAGGCATGACTCAGGTTAAGTCTCCACCCTCTTGTTAAGTATTATAAGAACGGACACAGACAGACATAGGAAGCCACTCTTTTTGATCCTGCTATGTGAGAGAGGAGTAGAGGATCACTTAAGCACAAAGTTCCCAAGTGTCTGGACCCACAGAGGAGCACAAGAAGTGACAAGCTCTGCTATATTCCTGATAGCTTACACTTGAACTCAGGAAGAAAGCGGAGCAGC
>PVKH010019113.1:0-14950 GCA_004027955.1 Chaetophractus vellerosus
TGTGGGCCATAATTGATATCACATTTTTGCTTTCTCACTTATTCAGCAGATTCATGCTTATTTTAAAGGAATGTAAATTTAAACATAATTTTTGTTACTTTATTCTGTTCAACTTAATATTTAATGACAAATTCTTTAAATATGCAAAAACAATGCACTCTTTAAAGCAAGAATAACAATACATTTTAAAGCAATATCATATATGCAAATTGAGGACCATAAACTCATGAAGTGCTCCTAAAGAGTCTCCTAAAGCACAGAATCCTCAATAAAAATGTGCAGTGCATGCCCCTTTAGATGTGGGCCAAATATGAAGACAGTAATGGAATGTTTCTCAGGGAAGACTGTGATAGGAAGCCCATAAACGAGAGACTGCCATGTTATTTTATGACAGCTTGACCTAAAGAATTCACATTATAATTTATATTATAAAAATTTTTACTATTTAACACAGTTGATATTCAGCTATGTACCATCCAGAATAGAACTGTTTTAATATACTTTCACATATACATTGTCCAAATTGGTGCATCTTAGACCAGTTTTATGCCTGCCTAAAACCATTATCAAGAATATAAGAAATATGAAGCAGTTTGCAAGAGGAACATCTAATATGGGATTTGGGGGATTCTGAGACAGGAATGAGTTATTAGAGAAACTGTGGTATATAATTCTTCTACTGTTAAATAATTTCCTTTGATGTCTACAAGTGTCACTTAAAACTGAAAATCCTCCTCCCCAGGTTGCCCACTCTCCTCTTTACATACTTATTCCTCAACATGTAGATGAAGGGTTTGAGTGTAGGAGTCATCACTCCATAGAAGAGAGCCATGAACTTGGGCTGGTCCTTTGAGATGGATATGGTGGGCTGAAGGTACATGCTACAAAACATGCCACAAAACAAGAAAACAACTATGAGATGGGAGGAACAAGTCCCAAAGGCCTTTTTCCTTCCTTCAAATTTCATCTTAAATGCAGCATGTCTAATACAAGCATCGGAAGTGAGAATTAAACACAGAGGAACAGCTACATAAAAATGCAAACCACTGAGAGTGAGCTCATTAATACTCTTTTCACCACAGGCAGTCTTTATCAGAACAGGAATCTCGCATAACAAGTGATCCAGTTTATTGAGATATTGAGACCACAGAGTGGCAATTGTAATGTGGCAGAAGATTCAGAGACAGCATAGGTCAATCCACTCAACCATGCAATGGATCCTAAAAGAATGCAGAAGTGCTGATTCATGATGATGGTGTAATGGAGAGGCTGGCAGATGATCACATAGAGAACTAAGGACATAATAGCCAAGAGGAGACATCCCATTGCCCCCATCATGTGGAAGAAATAAAGCTGAACTGTATACCCCACCTAGGTGATGGTTTTCTTAGAGCTTTCCAGGTTAAATAGCATCTGGGGGTCAATGCTTGTGGTGGAACACATGTCCAAAAAGGAGAGGTTGGTGAATAAGAAATATATGGGGATGTGCAGATGGGGCTCTAACTTTGACACCAGGTTGATGGAGATATTTCCTGTCATGGCCATAGGGTATGTAATGAGAAGAATAATGAATAAAGAAAGTGCTAGCCAAGGGTGGTTAGTGAAGCCTAGTAGAATAAACTCTTGAGGGTAGCTCTCATTAATTAGTCCCATTATCTTTCATTTCATTCACCATCCTAAATTATGGAGATGATAAAGGATATAGAAAGAGTTATGTGCAAAGACAAGACAATTTTGCATTGTTCATCCATTCATCGAAGGTGGGGATTATAAATTGTTGGGTAAATAAAGGATCTGTCCCTAGGTGACATAACTCTCTTCATGGCACTATTGATTAAAGACAAATCAACTCACTAATAACCAAACCTTTCTGAAACTGAATTTCCATCTTTAAGTATAAATATGATGGTAACTAATCCTGGGTTGTGATGAGGATTAATTGAAAGGTAGGTGGGACTGTGTTTTGTAAACTCCAAAGGAATGCTTTTGAAATTTTGGCATGCATAAAAATCAGCAGAGATGCTGTTAAAATTTAGATTATCGATTCCTGTCTCCAGATACATACATAGTATGGGGTCAAGGAAGCAGATGTTTTCTTATAGAAACAGTGTTGCAAATCATTATTGCAATGTCAAGAAGAGTAAATGTATCAACCTTGAAATTGTAGAATTTGAAAGAAGGCCTGGAGCTATAAAATTATTCAAGGTAGTCTTCTCCAGACTGCACTATTGAGATGAATATGCTCTTTAAGGGCAGAAAAAGAGAAAGAAGACTTTAGTATTAACAAATATATCATAGTTATGTGGAATTGAGCAAGAAACTTCAACACTTTTAGATTCATTTTCCTCAAGTATAAATTGAGAGACTTGAGCTAAATGACATCGGTTTCCCATGCTCAGTAATTTTTTTTTTTGCCTGTAATTTTTCAAATTGCAGGCATTTGATATTTCAAGTTACAGTTTAGCCAATATATCCTTTTTATAGGGATTTTTCTTTATGGACTGGGCTTATTCTGATTTTTTTTTTCAAGAGGTAAGACAGTTATCAGTGACCTACTAATTGTTCATATTTACCAATGTATTTCAGTTCAGACTCAGTATCTTAGTCCAGTGAAGAGATTATTTTACATTTTCAGAACATGTATGAGCCAAAAAAGGCACATTGAGATAATTTAATTTACTAACCAAGTAAGGTACCAATTTGAGAAAGCTTAATTAGGTAATGAGACTTTTTGTTTATAATGTTCTTTTCTTTTAGTGTTGGAGTGTGAAATGAAATCCACAATCTTCTGTAACATGAGAATATTCAGAAGGGAAATTAATGTAACTCATCCCAGATTCTCGCCAATAATGTGCCTGACATTAATGGGACAAGAGCAGTAATTGCAGCTGGTCTTTAAGAGCCTTTGTGTGGCAAACATTGTTGCAATGTGCAGTACTGTCATTTGGTAATCACCCCCAAACCACAGATTTTTTAATATCCCCACTTTAGGATATTGTTCATCATTGAACCCTACAGTCTGCTAGTACTAGGAAGGCCTGAAGATGAAAGAGTAATCGATGTCTCAGATGAAGTAATGATGTAATGGGATTCTATATATTCAGAGTTTCAACACTCCAGAGACAGTAGCTTTACTCGGGGTGTTTTCTGAATGATTGCTGCCTCTGACATCCTAATTTGACTTTAAAGTTGCTCAATATAAATGAGTGCACTGCATTGATAACAAGTCATGGGCTAAGTGAAACCTTCAGATCACAAATGGGATATGAAATAAAACTATGGTATGAATTAATTTTATTGTTAAAATAAACATTCTAAAAATACCACTGTACACCCACTATTAAATACCTGCAATACAAAAAATCTGTTGATTCTTAATTTGATGCTTTTATCTTCATCTTTCATAATTTTCAGTATTGGACTATTCTTCAATCTATTACAAATTAATTTTAGATATGACCATTCAGGAATTCTTCTGTAATTAATTTTAATTTTAATGTCAGTGTTCACTCAAATTTGCTTTCATCACTTTTATTAAATTTGCATTAGTTGGGAGTTTGTTCATATTACTCACCTTGTTATATGTAGCTCTGTGTGAGAATGCTGATCATCCCAAAACCTCCTGTATTACACCAAAGTCTTTCCAACAATGGGGGATTTCTCTAGTTATTTTCTTAGCGGCACCACAGCAGGGGAGCAAACCAATGTGACTTACTCTTGTGTTATTTTTAAGCTCTAAGTTCCGTCCTTAGGTTTTTTCATAGTATTTCATTACTTTTAGTGATTGGACTTTAGATTTATTGCCTTCTTCAGATCTACTGATTTTCCGCCTGTGTTTAGTTATGTAGGGATACATTGAGTCACAATTATCTAACATCATTTTAATCATTTACTATGGCTCCAATCCTTTTGACATCTTCTTTACTTCCCTGATTACATTTTCATTTTGGTGTATCTTATTCATACATCTTTTTCATTACACACAGCATTTTAATCATATTTACAATCCTTTATAGTTTTATATTTTGTAAAAGATCAGATGAAGAAATGAAAGCTATGTTATCTGACACCAAAACATCTGGATATAACATATGGACAAACCAGCCCATCAGATTTTGACCATACATTTGAGAAGTCCATGTGCTTCAGTTAGGGCTTCATATTTCATTCAGATATTTGATACCTGTCAGATACAGTGCTGATTGAGATTTAAATGGGTTTAAGGTTGATGATATAAATGTGAAGAGAGTGAACAAGAGGGCAAGAGACTTACAAATAGAAAGCTAAATTGTTTCCATACCCACTGAACTCTGAATCTCAATGTTTAGAAAGAGCTTCCTGAAATAAAATGCTTTCTCATTGATGTTCAGGAACTGGGTCTGTGAAAATGGTGCCGCAGATGAAAATAATGAGAGAGAGAGAGACAAGAGATAGCTGTGGTCAGAAGACCCTCCACCCAAAGGGAAGAAGTGTGCCCCCACCGAAAACATTGTGGTTTTTATTTAGCTTTAGAACAAAGAAAATACGTGTGTGCATGTGCAAAAGTAATAGCTACGTGACAGGTTACACGTTACTAGAATCAGCAAATCTTTAGGGTTTAATGGCTCAGTTCTCTTCACATTCATGCATGTAAGAGATCTGTTTAGCTGTTCTCTTGACATATACCAGATACACTCCTTGAAGCACAGGATGCTTCTCTGCCAGGCATGTACCAAATCTTATATCAGCATCCCAAGACTTGTGGTGCCTGAATCATATATAAATCAAGGAGGCCTGTTTTTCTCTCAGGCCAAAGCCTATGTGAGAATGCCTTCATTCCCCCTTCTTTATTAATTATAGATTAAAGTGAAGATCATAGGAACCACTACATAAGATGATACAAGGTGACATCCTGTCACACTTGTCTTCTTCCATAGGCTCTCGTGACTGTGCCTGTCTTCGGTTGTCCTCCTCTGAGAATCTTACCATTGTTGGCCACCAGTCAAGCTTTTGAGCCTCTATAAGGAAGGGAATTAAATCAAACATTGCACAAAAGTGACATTCTTGAGGTTCCATAATTAAATGATTATATAATGATTAAAATGTGGTTAAAGTAGAAGGAGTAAATATATAAATTTTATATATTTAATTATAAATATATAATTCTTCAAAACTAAGTTCCACAACATAAATGTATTAACTTTATGTAATTTTTCATTTTTTCTATGAACATAATTTGTAATGATGCCTTTAGAAATACAAATCAATAAAACACACAAAATAATTATTCCTAATCCAATCCAAAATTATATTTGAACTGTTTTTTGATTCCACAGTGAAACGGATTGAAAGTATGTAAATTTTCAGACAATTCATTCCAAAATTCTGCACCAGGGGTTTCTTTCAATTCATTTTGAGATACACTTAATGCTTTCTTCTGCAGTTCTAAAATATCTAAAGAAATATTATGTTTATATCCAATCAAATGATTCTTTAACTCTTCCCAATCATGTACACTATTATTATAAGGCAAAGGAGTAACACAAAAAGAACTTTCATTCCAATCATATTTAAGAGCTCTTAACAAATTCAAATTATAGATTGATTACCCAAATGCACAATAGCCATTTCAAGATCATTCATACGAATGTTCGGTTCCATATCAATGTGAGTTTTGCTGTGCCACATCTCACTTGCATTTTTATGCCAGTCTTTAAAATATTGTTGAGTCTGTACCCCCTGATGTAGAGCTGTTCCAGCAACAGTGGTGGCAGTAACAACACCAATTAGTCTCAAGATTCCTGCTATCAAAAGTCCAATCAGTCTTTTGGTTCTTTTCAAATAATGGTCAAGGAAGGGCCACAGCAACTGGGATTCTGGAGACTACTGCAAATGTCTGGTCATCCGAATTGGTAGCCATAGTCCTTTTCTTCATCTTGCTATAAAGAGTTTGATTTTCCTGCAACTATGAATTCTTAAGGCATGTAAATATAGAGCAATTGGAGCAGCTAATGTTCCTTACACCATAGGTTACTTTTCCAATGAAAAAAACTATAGGATCTCGTACACATACTGTAAGGAATTGAGTTGATTTTCTTTTAAAACTGGTAATATTAGTTTTATTGCCTTGTCATACGAATATTGGGCCAATGCCCCAAAATAATTTCCATAAATATTTTTGAGTTTGTTAAGTTTAGTGTCCAATGGTTGTGGAATAAATCTTCCTTGATTTATCCAATTTATTGAGCTGTTAGTAGACGCTGCATTACCAAAATTCCAGAAATAAAGGTTACTGTCATTAGTGGTTTTAGTTGAATTGTTAATGAACCAAGATATGGTTGCATTTTTAACAGGTTTCGGCATCCCTACAAGGGCCCAATCCTTTACAATTCCATAGGAATCATTAAGCAAAACAACCTCTTTAAAACCGTGACATAAATGCCATTTGTCATTTAGTAATCTGTTTTGAGAAGGACATGTAAGATTACCATATTTTCTGATTTATATGGTAAAGACGGAAAAATGAGAATATAAATTCGAGTTTGACTTTTCCCTGTTAAAACTGCACTGCAATTTTTAGATTGCATGCATGTGGAATCATATCCAATACAAAGAGAGCGGTCTGTAAAAGGTAAAGTTAAATTTTCTATAGATTTCCCTTCTTCTTCTGGCTTTAAGGGTAGCTGTAAGTCTATAGGTCCTGGAAAATGGTGAGACTGATTAAGATAAATTGGATAAGACTCATTGGCCCAGGTTAGCAGCTCTAAAAGAGGTTGATTGGTAATGTATGCCCAGTAAATGTAATTATGTAGGGTATCTTACCTTGACTTAATACTTTACCTACTATTAACCCAATATGAAACCAGCATGCCCACAGCCTAAGTTTTGGCAGCATTTTCAACTCTAGACTTGATTCTTCCGGAAGAGATCCACTGCTGTTCTCCTGTTTCTGTAATGATAAGAGCAAAACCTCAGCCCCAAATCTTTACTTCTGCCTTTTCCCATTTATTGGTTGTTTAATTTTTCCAATATATTGGTTGCCCACATTTTTCATGTTCATTCTTTTTATCAGCCTCCCATTGTCTTTCTGCTGCTGTGATATTAGAATTTTGCTGTGTATTAAGAAAATTTAAGGTAAGCAATGCTTTAGATAGTTTGTCTTTAGCAGATTCCCCTTCATCTCCCCGTCTTTGTTTTTGCAACATTAATTTTAGTAAGTGATTGCTCTTTTCTACTATTGCTTGTCCTTGGGGATTATATGGAATTCCTGTAATATGTTTAATGTTACAGTCATTACAAAGCTTTTTAAAGAGTGACTAAGATAAGCAGGCCCATTATCAGTTTTTAGCTGTGCTGGCAGGCCTATTACAGAAGAACAATGTAATAAATGATAACGTACATGAGAGTCCTTTTCACCGGTGTAAGCAGTTGCCCAAATAAAATTAGAAAATGTGTCTACTGTGACATGTACATATTGAAGGTGGCCAAAAGAGGACACATGTGTAACATCCATTTGCCAAATCTCATTAGGATGTTCTCCACAAGGATTTACCCCTGGAGAGAAAGTGGGGGCATTTATAGGTCCACAGGTAGGACATTGTCTAACAATCTCTTTACTTGCTTTTACTGTTAAGTGGGGATATCTATGACATAAGCCTGAAGCATTCATATGTGTAAGTTATGATAATCAGCAGCATTATTTTCATGGACCCATTAATAAGGAGGCTTGTTTTTCTTTCAGGCCAAAGCCTATGTGAGAACTCTTTCACTTTCTGTTTTTATGTGCATATTAGACATTTTTACTATATACACTGAAACCTTTCCTAGGAATTCATGGAAAAAAAGTGTCTTTTTACTCACCTATTTTGGGAACTAGCATTCAATGAAAAACAATTATGAAGGAATACATTTGAATTTTTAAAAATATCAGAGAAAGAAAAACTGTAGTGTTACCGGATTTAATCTAGGTTCTTGACTTATGCTGCAGAAATGAATTTCAGAGCATGTCAGGTGAGTTAAGTTAGTAATTTATTAAGGTAGGGAAGGAAGAGAAATGGGAGAAAATAACAGATCACCAGTCCCCGGTAGAGGTTAAGGGGCTGAAAAGTGATAAAGAGGTCTGATTTATAGGCTACAATTTCCCATTATAGATTATAAACACCCACCTTTTACTTGCATGTTGATCCATGCAGGGGAGTCACACAGTGAGAGCAGGGCGCAGAAGCCATGAGGCCCGAGAGCAACAGGGCTGAGAGCAGCAGGGCCCAGAGGCACCAGGAGCAGAAGCAGGGGAGATTTGACCTTTGTGTCTGCATTTTAAACTGTTAATTATTCTACCCCTTAGCTAATGGCATGGGAGGAGTCCCAGGTATTCATTGTTTTGATTGATTATCCCACCCACCAATCCCCCAGGTGGGGCCAATGATAATGTCCTAGGAGAATATCCAGAGCTTCTCCTGGCTTCATGAATAAATCTTCCAGCAGGCATCTTGGGATATCTGTACCCTCACCAAGTTCCAGATATGCCTATTGATTCCCTATATGAAAACTGCTTCATTAGTACACAGATAAATATCTAAGAATTAGCTCCAGACTAAGGATTTTTCAGTTGATGCAATGGCACCAAGGAGAGAGAAGCATAGGTTTGGAGATAATAATATATAAAACCATGGATGCTTTGCTGATGTGTTATTTGTATTTTAATCTTGAGGCCTCTTGGGCATTGCTTTCTAACAGGCCACTTTTTCTTCCCTGATGCATTAGTAGAAAAAGCTCCTTGGGACAGAGCTCTGTGAGCTAATGCTATTTATCTTCAATCAGTTATCTACTACACTGATGTTTATAGCAAGTCTCTTCTGTTGTCTTGTTTTGAAATAAATTACACAATTTCCATGTAGAACTTCACCTTATTTTAAAAAGGATAAAACTAGAGCAGAGCTAATTTGAATAAACCATTTTCAGGATATTAAATGTGAGTTCTTTGAATATCTTTCTTCATTTATTCTTAGAATTTCTCATATAAGATTCAATTATTTGTAGTCATCAATAAAGGGGCAAAGAGACAAACTGAAAAGAAAATGAAAAACATTTAATCAACAAAAGTTTGATCTCTACAAAGAAACGTAAAAGGTGGAGATAAGAGATACAGAAAACTAAGAAACTGCATTTGCTTTGATAATCTAAGTACAACTATCAATAAATGGATGAAAAATGGAGAGAGTACCTGAGAATTAAATTTTAGTAATTATTAAATAGGGTTAACAGGAAATCTCTTTGAAATGACACTGGGGAAATGGAGGGAAGAAGAGGCTGTTAATCTCAACAGTGCTCATAGTAGAAAATCAATGCATAAAGTCTATAAAAGGTATTGATATGAAACTAACCAATAAGAGCAAAAAGCACAAATCTTCCTAAATAACACAGTAATTCCAAAAAAGATAGAAATTAAATATAATATAGTGAAAGATTTATGAATTTATATTAAAACACCATATGACAAAACAAAATCAAAACATAGCAATTGCCTCAATAAACAAAAATGGACCTACCTCATTGATCAAAAGAAAAAAAAGATTTGCAAATTAGCTAACTAAGCAAAATCCAACTCCTTGCATATTTTAAGGGGAATAGGTAAAACAAAAATAATCCAAATCAATAAAAATAAAAGGCTGGGCAATGATTTACCAGGCACATTCAATAAAAAGAAAGTAAGGGTCATGATATTGATATTTGACAAAGGAGAATTGAGACAAGACTCAAAGGGAATAAAGATAGACTTTTCATGAAGCAAAATCTTAAACTACTCAAAGTAGATATAATGGCTGTCAATATCCATACCCTGTTCAAACATAGATGAATCAACTGAACAAAAATTTAGTAAGGCTAAACATAATCAGTAATGTAAATTATAAACTGTATATAAAACAATAAGCTCTAAAGAAAGAACTCAATAAATTCCAAAAAAAGAAATGATGCAAATAGCATTATCAAACCATAATCTAGTAAATGTAGATTATAATAAAAATTTTTAAAATATTGTTAAACTTTTAATACAAAGGGGAAGAAAGAAATGAAACTGCAAGATCTGGTAAGATAAAAGTATGATAAAAACAATAAAAACATGACATGTTTACACAGGAATATTCATAACTTTATAAGACAGTTCAAAAATTATTAATATTTGAATATATGTCCAACTAGGAAATTTAGAAAATTTATAAAATGAATAATAAACTAAATGCAAACTGAAAGATTGATAAAGATGAAAACAAAAATCTATAGTTCTGTGAAACAAAGTTAGGGAAACAGACAAACCATTAGCTAATGATTTAAAGTGGTGGAAATCACAAATACACAAAATAAAAAATACATGTAAATAGCTACCAAATTTGTAAATATTAAAAATAACAAAAGACTCTTTTGCATATATTTTAAAAAAATATAATATTGAATAACTGAGCACAGTGAAATAAAAAAGTTCAAGGAGACCAAATTCCATAACAGTGAATATTATCAGAGCCCCTGCACATTTTTCCAAATTTTAAAAATTCAGATAATTTCAATGGTATTTAAATTATTTCAGAGCACAGAAAATGAAGGAAGATCTCTAGGTCACTTTTACAAAGTGAGGATAACATGCCAAAAACCTAGAAAAAACTAAATTACAACAACAAAACAAAAGACCAACCAACCTCATAAATACCAAAACAAAATTCATAAACAAAGTATTAGCCAACAGAATCAAGAGCACATTACAAAGAACACATCATGAGTACAAAGTATTTATTCCAGAAGTGCAATGGTGGTTCATTAGTAGGAAATCTGTTAATATAATCCAACATACAAAATTAACCTTAAAAATCCTATTATTATATCCATAGACAGGAAAGCTTTTTAACAAAATTCAGTTGCTATCCATGCTAAAAAGTCTCAATAAAATGATAAGTAAAGGAAATTTACTTTATAATTCTGTCTTAGACAGGCAAGCAACATCATGACAAGTAGGACAGGAACAATGGTTTAATACAGGAATTAGGGTTTTCACAAATGTGGGATGAGGCAGGAGGGTTGGGTGGACCACTGATCATCCACTGCACTGGGGCACTGGTGGTGGGGTGTGGTTGGGGATGTACCAATGGGCTTCACATGGTGCAGTCTCCCAAGAACCATGGCTTCTGCTTCAAGTCCTCATGCAGAAGCCATGGGATTTCCTCTCATTGACAAATCCTAACCTGCCCTGATCAGGAAACGAGAATATGAGTTGGTGGTGAATTGGAGACCATTCAGCACACTTGCTTACAAATAAATTAATTTCTCCTGTTGTCATGTCTTTTATTGAATGTTAAAATCCTAATAATTTACTTTGGAATTGTCCTGTATCATATTGCAGTGCCAGATACAGGCCATTTTACATTTTGTCAAAACCTATAGAATTGTGTGGTGCAAAGTGAAAATATAACATAAACTATAGACCATGGTTAGTAGCAATGCTTCAACATGTATTTGTCAATTGTAACAAATGCACCACAGTAATGAAAGATGTTAATGGGGGAAAGTGGGGGAGGGGGAAGGGGTGTGGTATATAAGAATCCCCCGATATTTTTTAAGTAACATTTGTGTAATTTAAAGCTTCTTTAATTAAAAAAAAATTAGAATTCCAGTAATTTTAAAAAGTGGCTATCATGGTTATTAGTAATAGACAGATGATATATCTCATAATCTGTAACAAATATTCCACCATGGTGTTATGGTTTTGGTGGAGGGGTATTGTATGGAAATTCTACATGTGTGCATGATTATTTTGTAAGTTCACAACCTCTGTAATAAAAATATAAAAAAATTAGTGGGTGTTGTGTCAGTTTGATATTGTTTATGTATTCCAAAAAGAGATATTGTATTATGTTTATAAACTGGTCTGTCACTCCAGGCATATTAGATTATATTGGATTCAGAGGTTTCATTTTTACTTGATTAAATAATGATTAAGGCTTTGATTGGACCATGTCAGTAGGTTGTTTGGTCCCCAACCCCTTGGTGGGAGGGGACTCACAGAGAAAATGACAAGAGTTAGTTGGAGTTTTGGAGCTGGAGCCCTAGGAAGGAAACACACAGGAGAAGAACATAGAGGAAGAAAGATGGCTCCTTAGACACAGGGCAGAAGCCCTGGGAAGAGAGGTGAGCCATTCACCAGATAGTCTACAGCTGACCTTGTGGAGAGAATGAGCACTGAGCCCAGAGAGAAACAATCCCTGGGAGAGAGACAAGACTTAACCCAGCCTACAGCTGATATTGGAAGAAGCTGGGACCATGGAGCCTTAAGAAGAGGAGGAGGGCTGAACGTTGGCAGCCCTTTTGCTCCAACACATGGCAACAGACTTTGGTGAGGAAAGTAACTTACACTTTATGGCCTAGTCACTCTAAGCTTCTACTCCAAATAGTTTAAACAGAATTGGCTTTTAAAAGCCAACAGATTTCTGGTATTTTGCATCAGCACCCCTTTAGCTGACTAACACAGGTGAAATGGAGGAAAATACACCAAATATAAGATATGGGCTATAGTTAGTAGTAATATTTTGATGATGTTCTTGCATGGCTTGTAACAAATATTTCACAACAATGCAAGGTGTTGGTGGAGGGGTGATATATGGGACCCCTGTATGATGTAATGCATGCTTATTTTATAAGTTCACAACTTTTACTATACATTTATTGCTTAAGTTTGTTCATGTATGAAATACATCAATAAAAATAGCTTTTAGAAAGCAGCTGTCTGGCTACTTTAATACCTAGTTCACCTGTGAGTTTGTGTCTATTATGTTTTTATCTCTCTTTTTAAAAATTTATTACATATCCCCCCCTTTCTGCTTGTTCTTGCTGTGTTCATTCTTGTGTTCTTCCGTTTCTGCTTGTCCCCCCCGCCCCTGTGCGGCGACCCCCCAAGTCAGCTCACTGTGTGGTGGCCTGCCTGCTCATGGGGGCTTGCCTTCTCAGGGCAGTCTGCCCACTTGAGGAGGCCTCGGGAACCAAACCCAGGGCCTCCCATGTGGCAAACCAGAGCCCAACCAATTGAGCCACAGCCGGTTCCCAATTTATATCATTTAAAATGTTCTGAGTGATGTTTTCCTTCTCCAGAGAGAATTTACTTTTGCTTTTGGCAGGTGGTTACAGACAAGTCATCTTAATTCTTATCATGATGGCACTGATACATTGTTGGTAGGAATGTAAAATATGCAGCCACCTTGGAATAGTGTTTGGTGGTTTCTTAAAAAGTTAAGTATACTCTTGCCCTCTGTCCCAATCATTGAAATCCTAAGTCATTACTAAAGAGAAATGAAAGCATTTGCTCAAATGAAGACTTGTATTCCACTATTCATAGCAGGTTCATTCCAAATAGCCAAAAAATATGAAGGAACCCATATGTCTGTCAATAGGTGGAACAGATAAACTGTGGTATACCCTTAAAATGGGACACTACTAATGAAATGGAATGAACCACTGATACATGCAAAATTATGGGTGGGTCTCAAAATCTTTTTGCTGAGCGAGAAAAGCCAGATACAAAGATATAGACTGTATGATTCCTTTTATAGAAAATTTGAGAAAATTCGGACTAACTTAAAGTGACACAGAAGATCAGCAGTTGCCTGAATCTGAGTTTAGAGGCTACAATGGACTACAAAGAGGCATGAAGAATTTAGGGAGAGTGAAAGAAATATTCTCTCTCTTGATTGTGGTGTTGGTTCAATGGGTATATACAACTGCAAAAGTTTATTGAATTATACAATCTAAATGGTTGTAGGTTCTCCTACATTAAATACACCTCAATCAATTTGACTGTAAAATCTGGATATCCATCTTTGTGAGGCCTGGTCTCTCTCCAGTTTAACTTTACTCATTGGCTGCAGCACTTCTGGTACCCAGTGGAAAGTCATGGGTATTGACAAGGGTACTGAGTTCTAATATGTGCTTCCCCGTACTGTGAGACACTGTAAATCCTGCATCTTAGCCTCTTTCTCATCACTTTCTGTTCTTCATCAGGGTTGGTGTGAAAAACTGACATATTTTGAAGTTATAAGTGATGAAACACATCCGGCTTGTTCTCTGTGCTTTACTTCTACCTGGAATTTCAACTCCCCAAGTCTAGCATCTTTGGTAGACCTAAACACCAATTTTTGTCTAGTAGATAGATGGGAAATGTGCTTATTAAAATTTCTTCACTTAAGCAGCTGTGAAAATTCTAAAACTAATTCAGTTGGAATAAGATAAAGTCTCAAAGCAAAACCAGACAAACTGGTGTAAATCTGTAACTTTTCTCAGAGACGAAAAGCCTGATATCTTTGAGCAGTTGGCTGAGAAAAGAGCCATGAAAGCCTCCCACCTGCACAACTATATGTAAACCATGGTTCATTAGCGACTGAAATCAAGGATAAGTTGAATGTGCGTGAGACAACACGGGACTGAGAAGTTGCATGTACCCTCCTCACAAGACCTCTGGCATCACTTATCATGTATATTTTTACTTGTTTTTTATCAACTACCTCTTTTCTTTTCTTCCTGTTTTTTCCCTTTCCTTTTTTTCTTTTCTTTTCTCTTCTTTCCTTTCTTTTCTTTTCTTTTCTTTTCTTTTCTTTTCTTTTCTTTTCTTTTCTTTTCTTTTCTTTTCTTTTTTCTTTTCTTTTCTTTTCTTTCTTTTCTCCTATTAAAACCCTAGCTCCCATTTTCATTTTGAACTGGTTTGGGGAAGATTCCCCAGTTCCTTGCTTGTGTACTCTCAGTAAATCAACTTCTCACAAAGAGAAGTGTTTGTCCTTTCTGGTGCTGGATCAGAGGGCCTGTTTATTGGAAATAGCGATCCTTATGGCAACACTCTTAAGCTTATCTGACTGCCATAATCCCCACTCAACTTCTTTCTCAAGAGAGATACCAGTTTCTCCTTAATTTCTCAACATCTTTGTCATGCACTCCTTATGAA